>JAWJWE010000012.1:0-259743 GCA_037055365.1 Polyplax serrata | reverse complement strand
TTTCATTATTTGTTATTAATTTTATATTAATTTTGAAAATATTTTTATATTATATTTTTCATTTTTATGTATTGTATTGTTATATACTTGAAAGTTATTTGTTATTGTTTTCTTTGTTATTAAAATTCTTAGTAACCAACAAGAGTTTGAGAGTTTTCTTTTTCGTTTCCACTGCAAAACCCAACCTCTCGAGGATTCCTACCTAAATCTCCTCAGTTTCAAATATCGAAAAATGTTAATTTTTACTTAAATCCACCCAAAAATCATCTCAGAATAATTGTACGATTTCTTAATTTTAAACTGTTGCCAAAATTATTGATCGCGTTGAGAATTTGACTTTAAAGAATTATTAATTTTTAAATTTTGTGAACTGAAATATGTCAGGTTTGTAGGGAAATAATTTCACGTAGTAAAAATTTAAAACGCTAAACGCTCACTAGAAATCATATTCTGGACACCTTTTGTTTCAATCAAATCACTTAGTGTCCACCTGGTTGTGTCTCTTGGCGTTCAGGTTCAGGTGAGTGTCTCGGATTGCCTCTCTTGTCGAACCCACCACCTTCATATTCACCTCATTTTCACCACCCTGCTCATCCAAATACTTTTCTATCACTCCGTCAATCAAAGTGATTCTCTGAAAATTAAAAAAATAACATCATGTGGCTAAGTGTTGCTTGTAGAAGAGAATGCGTTACCCACGACATACAAATTGTAAACTTCTTACTTACCTGTCTTTGCGTCAGACGTTTAATAATTAATATTAATATAATACTTAAAATCATCTTCTCTTGATGATTTTTAGTAAAAAGTAAGGTATAATATATAGAGAACTGATTGTGGTCAGATCCCGGTGGTATCTGACCACTTGTTCTTTATTATCTGATTGTTCATTTCTGAAAAATAAAAATGAAATAATATGCCATCAATTGTGTCAATTGTGCAACGAAAAATACAGCACCACATACAAATTATAATATTCTTACTAACCTGTCTTTGGTATCATTTTTTTTTTCGTCCACTGGACGACTCTCTGTGGACGAACTACGGATAATGTTTCCCATTATGTAAAACTTCAAAAATCGACACTGTAAAATAGGAAGGCATTACTTTTTAGAATGAAACAAGCACTTTAATTGAAACATTTGAATATTCAAACTTCACACACGGCCCTGTCAGAAATGACAAAAATATTCACTAAACACGTACCTTCCAGGTGTATATTTTAATTACAACAAATAAATTTAGAAGCGTACAAATATTGCACTACTACATACCTGTAATAATTTACTTGTTCCTCATGAATTAAATCGAAAACTGCACAGTAAAACAAAGTGGAGGCAAAGTTTCATTGAAATGTTTGGAAATGATTGATTTAATGACAATCAAACAATCATCGGTGCTCCTCGTGGTGAAACAAAAGAACACGGTCTCATGGGCACCTTAAAGCTGCGTTTTTGTCAATTGGAAATTTCAACTCGACATTAATAAAATCGAACGAACACAAAGAAGTCAAGAACACTTCGAATGAAGCAGTTAATAGTGTAGAAATACTTCTTATTAAAAATAATCAATCAATTTGATGTTATTAATTCACACTTATGTAGAAAGAGAAACTGCACCCCTGGCAATCCCCTTGATGGAAAATGCCTTTAAAATCATCTTCACAATATTTCCTAAAGGTCCCGGACACCTTCGAGGATACTGAAGACATGTGAAGGAATGTCCATGGGCCCATCATCAGGCAGAGATGACGTGGCACACAACCACCGCTCCTGATGTCCCACGACTCGACTCATTCCTTTTGTGCATTTTTTGTTCTGTTTCAACATCTATTTTAAGGATTAATCTTCAGAAATGTCACTTGCCAAAACAAGTGCAATCGGTAGAATGTACAGGGTTCCATTCGATAAGGTCCGAACCAAGAGAACTCCTAAATAATTCATTGAGTTATCTGGGGTGAATTCACAACAGCACCACTAGAAGGACATCGACACTTTCTGACTCTGACTTGAATGAGAAAACGAGGACTTCTTCTTTTAGACAGTGGACTGAACAAGACTTTTTCGAGTGAGGCAGTCTAATAGAGCGGTTACATAGGTAACAGGTGTCCAGTTTCGAATCGCTTGAAAACTCCCTATGAGTTGTGGACGGTTAAAATGGCAGACATCCGTCACATTAAAATATTTGTGTCTGTACCCAGAATACAATTTGATTTCTAAACAGCTAGGAGAGCTTAGGTCCAACATTGTGAATGTTAGTTTTCTTAGGGTTATTGGTTGTATGATGATAAACATGCACGCTAGAAATGTGAGGCTCAACTCCACGTTAATAAAATCGAACGAAAACAAATAAGTCACTTATTTATTCGAACAAGTCAGTTATTTTTGTAGAAATACTTCTTACAATGGAAAACATAAAAATCACCTACTTGATATTTTTCATTCGCACTTTTGTGGAAAATGCCTTCTATTTAAAATCATCCTTACAATCATTACACATAATTACATGTGCCACGAATTTATTAAAACAATGTTTAATTCTATATTTATTCAATCTACACGAGATGGAAGTGAAAAGATCGAAGGAAATTTCAAAATGGCAGGTAGGTCAACTGAGTTCGCTAGAAATTTCACTTAAGGTCATAAAAGCACTGAAGGTTTTCTCAGAATACACTTCCAACTTGTACGTGGTGGTCTACACAGCTTCTTAAGGTTTTTCGTATTTATGTAGACATGGAAAACAGCAGCAATTAGACGGTCTTTGCGAGTGAGAATGAAAGGAGTTAAGTTTACACCTGAATTACATAGGACATGTGATTCATTTTGTTTGGTTTAAAACATTGGAATATGGCGTGTGTCAATGAATAAAAAGCCAAGTTGAATTGAATTGGAGTTGGGAGTGCGGTTGCAGACAATAAAACGTTTTGACTTCAGCCAAATTTAATGGCGACCCTTTAAATCGAATAAAAATTCATTCCACTGTGCTCTTAATGTGGATTTCTACTTTCTTATGTACGTCACACGCACACAATTCGCTAGAACAAGGCAATAAACAAGGCAATCCGAAAAACAACGAAAAACATATTGCTTACAGACCCACACAAGGGGATTGATTGTTAGCGTCAATAAAAAATCAAAATAAACCCAGGTACATAATCCAGGAACCAGTGGAAACGATAATGCCCGAAATTCGGTAATTCCTGCGGTCCCGTCAAAACATAAGCAGTACACTGCAGTAATGTAAGACTTGAAGGATTGAATCACCGGCAATAAAAGAAGACAAAACAAATAAAGGAAAATTGAATCCGATGGAAGGTCAGGTAGCAGAGTGGCACCTGTTATGTCTCCCTCGACCGGTACGGCGCATATTCCGTGTGTGTGTGTGTCCCAAAATTCGACTAACGACTTTTCCCATGAGACCTTCGTTTTCTCAGATGATTTTTTGGTGGATTTAAGGAAAGATTAACATTTTTCGATATTTGAAACTGAGAAGATTTAGACAGGATTCCTCGAGAGGTTGGGTCTTGCACGGGAAATGAAAGAAAAATGATATGAAAGATATTGTATGACTAATGTTGTATAACTGATGTTGTATGACTGAATTGTACGAGTGATTTTATATGACTCTTTTGGACCACTGAATGGGTCAGGTATGTAGTGGTGCAATATTATATGCAATAAGGGATTTTCATCAGTTTAGTATGTACGATTTTTAGTATTTCGGTAGCTCTGGTTTTCTCATTTTTAAAAGGTACATTATGCATTTTGTTTCCTATATACACATTGCACATTTTAGATATTCTCATGATAATCTATCCTTGTAACGTAGTGATTTTGATAAAGAGAAAATATATTAAATTGTATAATTAACAATAAAGAATTTTACTTTGCCTTTATTATTTTAAATAGAAAATATGGGAAAAATAAAGAAAATTGATGGTGTGAAAATTCCTTGCTGTCGACTCTACGTGCGAGGACTTTTGTGGGTAGCAAATGGCAACTTGTCATTGAAATTTTGTTGTCTGCTGGCCTAGAGGACAAATGAAACGCAGACAAACTGTTTTCCTAGGTGAAAATAAAAGAGTTTCTAGTAAAATTATCATTGTTAAAAATTATATTCAGGTAATTCGGATAATTGAATTTAAGAGAAGACTCTCATACTAGGTACGGTCCTACTACCTGGATCCCTGTGGCCGTCGTCTACACAATCTTCTCGAATTTAATTACTTTTCCAAGTAAGGCGTCCTTCCCTACCGTGCTAGACCTTACCAGTATACCCGCCCGGCCGGGCATAAAATCCCTGTCGTAAAATCAGGACATTTCATCAGACCCAATAATCCATTCGTCATTCAACAAACATGAAATGCCGGTTATTGTGTCCAATTCTTTGTTGTTCGCCGAAAGCCCAAAGGTTTTTTCATTCCACCTCCTGGCAATTAATACACAGGTGTTTCTAGGAGGCATCGTTTTTCCGACCTACCTATGCAATCCCCCCGCAATCCTAACAATCCCATGTCTTTCAGAAATTTCATTTGCTTGATCGCGCCGAGTCTCTTGGTTAAACCATCAGCTATCATTTCTCCTATGTGGGACAATATTCAAAATCAATACTTCCGTCGCTGACCAATCCTCTTATGAAATGATATTTTATGTCTCTATGTTTGGTCCTCTTGTGAAACACATCATTCTTTGATAATTTTTGCGCTCCGACATTACCACAACACACCGTCGTACCGATGTATTCTTCACATCCTTTCTCACTTATAATCCTTCATGAATAGATTTAATTCTTCGATGATGGTTCGACCATTGCCATGTATTCTGCTTCCGTTGAAGATAGTGCTACAGTTGGCTGCTTCCTTGAGTCCCAACATATAGGACTTCCATGTGGCTTGAACAAATATCCCGAGTAGGAGCGCCTGTCGATCACACAAGCACCCCAATCCGATATATCCAATATTTAAAATTTAAGGTTCCTTTTAAATACCTTAGAACCTTTAAACCTTTAAATACCTCTTTTGGCAGCAACTCAGTGTTCCGTACCATGACAATCATCAATTTGAGATAAATAGCTGAAAATAATAAGCCACCTACCAACTGCCTATTGGGTTCTTTTCTATAAATCATTGTTTTATTTAATTTTAAGTTTGCTTCCATGGGTGTTAGAGTCCACCATATTCGAATCGTTTCAACAGAGAATCTATGTAATGACCTTGGGTCATCCTCAAGCCATCTCCCTTCCTATTAAATTCAACACCCAAACAGTATTTTATATTACCGAACCCTTTGGCTAGTTCCCTTTTAATTCTTTTAAGAAAGATAATGTCATCATTACTGAAAACTAACATGTCGTCAACGTGTACAGCTGAGTAAGTGAGCTAAGTGAGTTGTTGCGCTCTTGTGTATAACACAAACACGGATCATTTCTGGAGTTTTGTTATCCGACACCAAATTAGAACCCTATCTAATTTTATATACCGTTGTCTACCAGCTTGTTTTAAGCAACAGAGGGCCTTCTCTAATTTTAAAACTCTATTCCCTTTTCTTAACTCGTGGTACGTTTCCTTTATTTTCTTCTTCACTTTACTATTTTCTAATTCAGATTCCAACACGTGCTTTAACCCTTTGTCCAATTAATTTCTTCCTCCAATTCTGCGTTGAGGAAAGCCGTCGTTACGTTAAACTGATGAATTTCTAACTTTGTTTTACTCATATGGCTGCCGACATTCTGATGGTGGCTGATCTCAACTACTGGGGAAAACATCTCACTGAAATCTACACCCGGTTTCTCACCCGGAGAAAATCCTTCTGCCACCAACCTAACCTTTTTCTTTTCAATTCTCCCATCATTTATTTTGTTGGTTAATACAAACCTACTACCTACGACATTCTTCTTTTCTGGACGTTCGACAATTCTAAATGTCAACTAATTTCCTTCCCCATAGCACCCAGCCATCCCTCTAATTGATGGTTACTGCATATACTGTCACTGCGGAGAACCTCTTCTGCAGGTATCTGTATCGTATTCCAACTAGTCAGATGTTCTCTCTCTGGATGTTGCGTTATAAATCTTCTTAGGTTTGCCTGGTCTCCCTGTTAATAACTTCCTCGGTCTACCTCCAATACGTTTCATTTCTGTGCGCACTTCCTCAGGTTGCTCAGACGTCGTTTCATTTCTTGCTACATCAGAATCATTAGTTTCGTCTTTTGTTTCCCCCTCAGAAATTTGTGTCCTACCTGGGTCTTTTGAGTCCCTGTTTACTTCTCTAGACTCCTGATATCTTGGAATTTTTCTGTGCTCTAGCTCGTCGTTGTTAAGATTACTTTTCTCTTCTTGTAAATTTTATTTTCATCGAAAATAACATCCCGAGTCACTATTGTTCTCCAATCTGTGGGGTCATGTACTCTACACCTCTTTACACCTGTAGGGTATCCAACAAAAATCATCTTCCGAGTTCTGGGATGAAACTTTCTTCCCTTCTCATGATTCATTTTTACATAAACTGCGCATAAGATGATTTTTAGGTGGATTTAAAATGAATTGAACATTCGTGTGAGAAACAGGGCTTATGTGATAATGTGAAATGTTCATTTATTTATGTTGAACGGAAAGCAAACAAAAGGAACAAAAAATAATCCAATTTAATGTCAGACATTCACAATAGCCCGGTAGCCTTACAAGAGGAATTGTCAAAAGTAAAGCTACGCGTTTTCCCTTACCTAAGCTAGAGGAGAATGTCTGGCTGGTCACAGGTGCCTCGGTGCAGGCAAATTGCAAGTTTCCTAAGCCGCAGGGTTCAAATTATTAACGACTCACTACAGAACATCAACAAGTTGGAACCGAAAAAAAATCAGATTGGGGAAACTCGACAAGGAGATACATTCGAGGGTATCCAAATGTGGAGCGAAGCACCCGGTGGAGATTATTTTAGGACAAGTTTTGTGCCAACTCCCGTGTATCCCTCGCTGGTAATTTCATGCATTCCGTTTCCTTACGAAAAATAAAAAATGAGGTTTTTTTTTCAGGTGTCAGCTCGAAATGAAACGTCCTTCACCCGTGTTGTTACCTCTGTAAATTCAACTCAAATAGTTTTTACACCATTGTGTTTACACATTTTACCAGGTGTTTCCCCTAGCGATGTCTTTATTCTCCCAGAGAATATCCATGTTGTGATGGGAAAAGAGGGGCGGCAGACGACCAATTCGTGAAAAATAGCGACAAATTGCCAAAGCTGAAAAGGAGAGAAATAAATTTCTCATTCAAATATTATGCCAAGTGAGTTCTTTCTTTCGGGGGCAACAGGAATGTCGAGGAAAAATCCGATGGCTCAAACAGCTTCCTTCTCTCCAAATAAATAATGCAAGACGATACGACGACTGACGAAGACGATTTGTCCTCTAGGCCAGCAGACAACAAAATTTCAATGACAAGTTGCCATTTGCTACCCACAAAAGGCCTCGCACGTAGAGTCGACGGCAAGGAATTTTCACAATGTCAATTTTCTTTATTTTTCCCATATTTTCTATTTAAAATAATAAAGGCAAAGTAAAATTCTTTATTGTTAATTATACAATGTAATATATTTTCTCTTTATCAAAATCACTACGTTACAAGGATAGATTATCATGAGAATATCTAAAATGTGCAATGTGTATATAGAAAACAAAATGCATAATGTACCTTTTAAAAATGAGAAAACCAGAGCTACCGAAATACTAGAAATCGTACATACTAAACTGATGAAAATCCCTTATTACATATAATACAGTACTACTACATCCCCTGACCCACACACAAACACACAGTGGAAAACAGCCTGGTTTAATTATTTGGCCTGGTTTTACGCTCTTTTTGGAGCAAGACAAACACTTTAACTGAAACATTTGAAAATAATAAACCAACAAAATTTAAAACTGACACTTCACATTAGACAAAAGTCCACACACGACCCTGTCATAAATGACAGAAAGAGTCACTAAAGACGTACCTTACCAGGCAGAGTTAACTAGACGCAATAACATGACTGACGACACCCGGGTTATTCCAATATTATTAAACAGCAAATCTTTTAATAGGGAGTGTAGGCCTTTAACACCTTTAAAACGCCTAGGAGTGAACTTAACTGAAACATTTGAAAATAATAAACCAACAAAATTTAAAATTGGCACTTCACACGCGACCCTGCCGGAAATGACAAAAAGAATCACTAAAGACGTACCTTACAAAAGTTCGCAATCAAATGACGTGATCCACGCTACCGGAGTTTTTGATAACTGATAAAATAAATTTTTTTTAATTAATTAATATTAATATAATACTTAAAATTATATTTATTTGATTATCTTTAATAAAAAATATGGGATGAAATAGTAACAATTGACTGTGGTAAGATCACTGAGGAATCTCAGAGTACTCTGAGAACAATAAACTGCTACCCCCTCTTTTGTTCCAAAGTTATGTATTTGTATCCGATTTATGTATTCAATCAATAAATATATACTTAGAGAGTGCCACTTTGGGTGATGTAATTTCTGTGTGGATTTGCACGACACAAAATCAGTCAACATAAAGAAGGAACGAATTCTTAACGGTGGTGCCTGAGAAGGAGTGACTTATTTAGACCTACGACAGCAGTCCTAAACGTTTTAATGATGCTGAAGAAATGGACTACACTCCCCACCAAAAGATTTGCTGTTGAGTACCTGTTCAGCTACTCAGGTACCGTCGATCACGTCATTTGATTCCGAACTTTTGTAAGGTACGTCTTTAGTGATTCTTTTTGTCATTTCCGGCAGGGTCGCGTGTGAAGTGCCAATTTTAAATTTTGTTGGTTTATTATTTTCAAATGTTTCAGTTAAAGTGTTTGTTTCATTCTAAAAAGTAATGTCTTCCTCTTTTACAGTGTCGATTTTTGTATTTTTAGATAATGGGAAACATTATCCGTAGTTCGTCCACAGAGAGTCGTCCAGTGGACGAAAAAAAAAATGATACCAAAGACAGGTTAGTAAGAATATTATAATTTGTATGTGGTGCTGTATTTTTCGTTGCACAATTGACACAATTGATGGCATATTATTTCATTTTTATTTTTCAGAAATGAACAATCAGATAATAAAGAACAAGTGGTCAGGTCCCACCGGGATCTGACCACAGTCAGTTCTCTATACATTATACCTTCATTTTTACTAAAAATCATCAAGAGAAGATGATTTTAAGTATTATATTAACATTAATTTTAAGTATTGTATTAACATTAATTATAAGTATTATATTAACATTAATTATAAGTATTACATTAACATTATATTACCAATAAAATAATTAATATTAAGTATTTTTTACAACTAAATTTATACTTCTAATTGTATCATATTTTGATTTTAATTATAGATTTTACAAAATTTATATTCAATGAACTTTTATGTAAGATATTTTATAGATCCAACATGGATCTAACCACAATAACTGCCGATTTTTGTACTTTTAGAAAAAGGGAAATATTATTTTTCCCACTTTCACGGACGCTAGTTCAGTGGACAAAAAACATGATAGCAAAAATCGGAAATCAAAATTCTAATTATATGATATTTATAATATTCATGTTTTCTATTATTATTAAATTACAATTAGAATAACTTGAACATTATTTGTAAATATTTTTTCATTATTTGTTATTAATTTTATATTAATTTTGAAAATATTTTTATATTATATTTTTCATTTTTATGTATTGTATTGTTATATACTTGAAAGTTATTTGTTATTGTTTTCTTTGTTATTAAAATTCTTAGTAACCAACAAGAGTTTGAGAGTTTTCTTTTTCGTTTCCACTGCAAAACCCAACCTCTCGAGGATTCCTACCTAAATCTCCTCAGTTTCAAATATCGAAAAATGTTAATTTTTACTTAAATCCACCCAAAAATCATCTCAGAATAATTGTACGATTTCTTAATTTTAAACTGTTGCCAAAATTATTGATCGCGTTGAGAATTTGACTTTAAAGAATTATTAATTTTTAAATTTTGTGAACTGAAATATGTCAGGTTTGTAGGGAAATAATTTCACGTAGTAAAAATTTAAAACGCTAAACGCTCACTAGAAATCATATTCTGGACACCTTTTGTTTCAATCAAATCACTTAGTGTCCACCTGGTTGTGTCTCTTGGCGTTCAGGTTCAGGTGAGTGTCTCGGATTGCCTCTCTTGTCGAACCCACCACCTTCATATTCACCTCATTTTCACCACCCTGCTCATCCAAATACTTTTCTATCACTCCGTCAATCAAAGTGATTCTCTGAAAATTAAAAAAATAACATCATGTGGCTAAGTGTTGCTTGTAGAAGAGAATGCGTTACCCACGACATACAAATTGTAAACTTCTTACTTACCTGTCTTTGCGTCAGACGTTTAATAATTAATATTAATATAATACTTAAAATCATCTTCTCTTGATGATTTTTAGTAAAAAGTAAGGTATAATATATAGAGAACTGATTGTGGTCAGATCCCGGTGGTATCTGACCACTTGTTCTTTATTATCTGATTGTTCATTTCTGAAAAATAAAAATGAAATAATATGCCATCAATTGTGTCAATTGTGCAACGAAAAATACAGCACCACATACAAATTATAATATTCTTACTAACCTGTCTTTGGTATCATTTTTTTTTCGTCCACTGGACGACTCTCTGTGGACGAACTACGGATAATGTTTCCCATTATGTAAAACTTCAAAAATCGACACTGTAAAATAGGAAGGCATTACTTTTTAGAATGAAACAAGCACTTTAATTGAAACATTTGAATATTCAAACTTCACACACGGCCCTGTCAGAAATGACAAAAATATTCACTAAACACGTACCTTCCAGGTGTATATTTTAATTACAACAAATAAATTTAGAAACGTACAAATATTGCACTACCACATACCTGTAATAATTTACTTGTTCCTCATGAATTAAATCGAAAACTGCACAGTAAAACAAAGTGGAGGCAAAGTTTCATTGAAATGTTTGGAAATGATTGATTTAATGACAATCAAACAATCATCGGTGCTCCTCGTGGTGAAACAAAAGAACACGGTCTCATGGGCACCTTAAAGCTGCGTTTTTGTCAATTGGAAATTTCAACTCGACATTAATAAAATCGAACGAACACAAAGAAGTCAAGAACATTTCGAATGAGACATTTAATATTGTAGAAATACTTCTTATTAAAAATAATCAATCAATTTGATGTTATTAATTCACACTTATGTAGAAAGAGAAACTGCACCCCTGGCAATCCCCTTGATGGAAAATGCCTTTAAAATCATCTTCACAATATTTCCTAAAGGTCCCGGACACCTTCGAGGATACTGAAGACATGTGAAGGAATGTCCATGGGCCCATCATCAGGCAGAGATGACGTGGCACACAACCACCGCTCCTGATGTCCCACGACTCGACTCATTCCTTTTGTGCATTTTTTGTTCTGTTTCAACATCTATTTTAAGGATTAATCTTCAGAAATGTCACTTGCCAAAACAAGTGCAATCGGTAGAATGTACAGGGTTCCATTCGATAAGGTCCGAACCAAGAGAACTCCTAAATAATTCATTGAGTTATCTGGGGTGAATTCACAACAGCACCACTAGAAGGACATCGACACTTTCTGACTCTGACTTGAATGAGAAAACGAGAACTTCATCTTTTAGACAGTGGACTGAACAAGACTTTTTCGAGTGAGGCAGTCTAATAGAGCGGTTACATAGGTAACAGGTGTCCAGTTTCGAATCGCTTGAAAACTCCCTATGAGTTGTGGACGGTTAAAATGGCAGACATCCGTCACATTAAAATATTTGTGTCTGTACCCAGAATACAATTTGATTTCTAAACAGCTAGGAGAGCTTAGGTCCAACATTGTGAATGTTAGTTTTCTTAGGGTTATTGGTTGTGTGATGATAAACATGCACGCTAGAAATGTGAGGCTCAACTCCACGTTAATAAAATCGAACGAAAACAAATAAGTCACTTATTTATTCGAACAAGTCAGTTATTTTTGTAGAAATACTTCTTACAATGGAAAACATAAAAATCACCTACTTGATATTTTTCATTCGCACTTTTGTGGAAAATGCCTTCTATTTAAAATCATCCTTACAATCATTACACATAATTACATGTGCCACGAATTTATTAAAACAATGTTTAATTCTATATTTATTCAATCTACACGAGATGGAAGTGAAATGATCGAAGGAAATTTCAAAATGGCAGGTAGGTCAACTGAGTTGGCTAGAAATTTCACTTAAGGTCATAAAAGCACTGAAGGTTTTCTCAGAATACACTTCCAACTTGTACGTGGTGGTCTACACAGCTTCTTAAGGTTTTTCGTATTTATGTAGACATGGAAAACAGCAGCAATTAGACGGTCTTTGCGAGTGAGAATGAAAGGAGTTAAGTTTACACCTGAATTACATAGGACATGTGATTCATTTTGTTTGGTTTAAAACATTGGAATATGGCGTGTGTCAATGAATAAAAAGCCAAGTTGAATTGAATTGGAGTTGGGAGTGCGGTTGCAGACAATAAAACGTTTTGACTTCAGCCAAATTTAATGGCGACCCTTTAAATCGAATAAAAATTCATTCCACTGTGCTCTTAATGTGGATTTCTACTTTCTTGTGTACGTCACACGCACACAATTCGCTAGAACAAGGCAATTGTTGTTCTTTCCGAAAAACAACGAAAAACATATTGCTTACAGACCCACACAAGGGGATTGATTGTTAGCGTCAATAAAAAATCAAAATAAACCCAGGTACATAATCCAGGAACCAGTAGAAACGATAATGCCCGAAATTCGGTAATTCCTGCGGTCCCGTCAAAACATAAGCAGTACACTGCAGTAATGTAAGACTTGAAGGATTGAATCACCGGCAATAAAAGAAGACAAAACAAATAAAGGAAAATTGAATCCGATGGAAGGTCAGGTAGCAGAGTGGCACCTGTTATGTCTCCCTCGACCGGTACGGCGCACATTCCGTGTGTGTGTGTGTGTCCCAAAATTCGACTAACGACTTTTCCCATGAGACCTTCGTTTTCTCAGATGATTTTTGGGTGGATTTAAGGAATGATTAACATTTTTCGATATTTGAAACTGAGAAGATTTAGACAGGATTCCTCGAGAGGTTGGGTCTTGCACGGGAAATGAAAGAAAAATGATATGAAAGATATTGTATGACTAATGTTGTATAACTGATGTTGTATGACTGAATTGTACGAGTGATTTTATATGACTCTTTTGGACCACTGAATGGGTCAGGTATGTAGTGGTGCAATATTATATGCAATAAGGGATTTTCATCAGTTTAGTATGTACGATTTCTAGTATTTCGGTAGCTCTGGTTTTCTCATTTTTAAAAGGTACATTATGCATTTTGTTTCCTATATACACATTGCACATTTTAGATATTCTCATGATAATCTATCCTTGTAACGTAGTGATTTTGATAAAGAGAAAATATATTACATTGTATAATTAACAATAAAGAATTTTACTTTGCCTTTATTATTTTAAATAGAAAATATGGGAAAAATAAAGAAAATTGACAGTGTGAAAATTCCTTGCTGTAGACTCTAAGAGAAGACTCTCATACTAGGTACGGTCCTACTACCTGGATCCCTGTGGCCGTCGTCTACACAATCTTCTCGAATTTAATTACTTTTCCAAGTAAGGCGTCCTTCCCTACCGTGGTAGACCTTACCAGTATACCCGCCCGGCCGGGCATAAAATCCCTGTCGTAAAATCAGGACATTTCATCAGACCCAATAATCCATTCGTCATTCAACAAACATGAAATGCCGGTTATTGTGTCCAATTCTTTGTTGTTCGCCGAAAGCCCAAAGGTTTTTTCATTCCACCTCCTGGCAAGAGGTACTCTCTCGCACACCTGACTTCGAAGCTAGTGAGAACTTTTGTACCTCACCTGAAGTAAAGCGGGTCAATTGTGTCTGTCGTTTTTACTGTTAACAAAGCCTAACTCGAGAATTAACACAGTCGTCATATCGTCTTGTGTTATTTATTTGGAGAGAAGGAAGCTGTTTTTAGATAACAGTCAGACATTTAGTAGTGAAAAATTTGTATGGTTGTAATTTAATGGAATGGAAGTAAATAAAATAAACTTTGTGAAAACATAACCATCATTTTATTTGATCGTGTTTTAGGTAAAGGGAAAGAGCTCCACTGTTCACCCGACTTCCACGGACGGTCGTCCAGTGTACGAGAAAACAACGAAAGACCACTCAAAGGCATGATATTTAATTTTTATTTTTCAGAAAAGAACAAAAGGACAATTAAAGACAAGTGGTCAGATACCACACAGTCAATTGTTATTATTAAAGACGGTATCTATTAATTAAAACAAAAGAACTGTATATTATTATTATTATTAATCATTAGACGGCTTGTACAGGGTGAGTTGGAACCGGTAGGAAATTTGTCTAGGAGAAACAAAAATTAGGAAAAAAGTCGCATGAGCCGGAGTCGGAGTGGGGAGTGATCGTACGCCTAGAGGAAACCATCTCTGGCAAAAGGCCCTCTGCCATCAGTTCGTTGAGAGAACCCGTGGTGTTAAGTGTTCAGTGTGCCAGTGAATATTTTTCGGGCAATTTCGGCATGTTCGACGCGACTACGAAGTTTTCAGTGTGTCCACTGTTTGTAAGTGTCCTAGTGGTTGACAACTTGAAAAATAAAAAATATTTTCAGTTTTGTTTTGGGAGCACGTAGCATGAAGTTGTCGGATCGGCTCGCACATCGGTAAGTTTCTCTCCGTTTTATTCGTGAAATCACACCACCAACATTTCAATTATTCTTCAATACAAAATAGTTGTTGCTTTTTAAACAAATGAATTCAAATAAATTAACTAAAACGAATTAATAATTCTCATGTAAAGTTGTTCCGGTAAATAAATATAAATTTGGTGTAGAATAATAAAATTATATTGTTTTTTTTTGTCACGCGAGTTTCTGCTGCTGCTGCTGCTTTTTATTCAGAAAGAAAAAGTAAAATACACTCATATCATACGTACATATACATATGTGTGAACCTGTAGTAAGGGGTCGTGTAACTGTTAAATTGACTGTTAAGAAATAAAATATATAATTTTGTGACACAAAACATATACATTTTGGAGATGTTGATTCTTGAAATGGAAATTTATTTATTTCAATTTTTTTCAATGATCGTCGGGTTAAACTTTTCCATATTTCCGAACTTGACCATTGTCTACTGCCTCAAGTTGCCACCCATTCGTACACAAATTTTCTACCCTCTAAGGGATGTGACTGGATTGTTCGACTCCAAGCCTTGGAACGAACAACCAAATAACGACCACTAACAAGTATCAAAATGATAAAAGAGAAATCTACCTAAAACGTACGACTCGTTCAGAAAATGGAAAGAAAATCTGTACCACTTGACCGTCTTCGGGTTGGTTTGTCACGTGCATTTTATGGCATAAATTTAATAATTTATTTTATTAATTTATCATTATTTGGTTCGACACTAACCAAGATTGTACCAACTTTTTCAATAATAACTCTGATTTAACTCCATGTACACAAGTTACTGTTCCTTACTGTTACATTTTCTTAATTGTCACTGGGTTGGCACACGCTACCTTCACTTGTACACGTAAACCGACTAAACGGTTTTTCACGTCCAAAAAATCCAATAAAAGATACACTCACCACGCATATACTGATGGTACACAAAGTCAAGCACATGAAAGGAATGTTTCTGCTAACGAAACCGAATCCATTTGATACATTTGATCCCTCGGTTATTGTACGGGTAGCCAAATCGTTTGAAACGTAGGTCAGGTCAATGCTGCGGACTTGAAGCAATTGAATGTTTTATAAGTAATATTCCTTATACAGTTATTTACAGTGTATGTGTATGTGCCTGTGTATGTATGGATGGACGGATGGCAAACAATTTATGTAACACTACCCCCAGGGGTTGGAAATTATTGGTTATTGATTGATTGATTTTCACTTTTTGTTTTCCAGGGACAATCTAAAGTCGTGGACGTCGGACAGGCAAGGCGATGCCGACGAACCTCAGGAGGGCGGTGGGCGAACTTAACTTGGGCTCATTCAGACATTTTCGCTGGAATCGGAAGCTTCACCTTCCAAAGTGATGGTCTTACTAGTCAGTGTCTACGAAAGTCTGCGTACCTCACATTTTTTTAAAAATCATTTATTTAAATAAGTGCAGTAACAATGGACAATTTGATTATTGTCATCGACTCATTACAATTGGTTAAGTTGTAAAAGTAAAACTTGTATTAATTTTTATTGTGATATTTGTGATTAGATACATAACTTATAGATGTTGATTCTTTCATTTTTAATAAATTTTAAAAAGATATTTTTATTTATTGTGGTTGTGTCGTCTAATTTTATTCCATCGCAACAAGAAATTCAAGAATTCAAGTGAATTTTTTGGTCCTTCGACCCGGATAGGTTTCATCAGGATCAAAACCACGTTTTGATCATTATCAAGATCGACGTACCAAGATTCAGAGCAGAGTCATCAATGCAACGACCCAAGGAACAAGTTCTCCGGATTCAAAGGACTCAGATTGTCGGCAAGTGTCAGCAATTCAGCAAAGCGGCAAGTAACAGGCAAATTTTTCATGTTCCATAGCTCACTGCCATCCTCACAAAAGACACCTGAAGCAATTTATTTTATGTCTTCTCTGTATTCTTCGGTCTTTGTTCTCTGGCTCTTTCTCTGAGCCTCTTGCTTTTGGTCCAATGGAAGAGATTTTTTGGTTAAAACAAACAATGTCACACGTACTTATTTGAAAGGACTCTACATTATATTTTTAATACTTACAATTTTACTCGGTTGTCATCCCTCAAAAAAATTCTACTTGTTCCACCGCAATATAAGTAAAATCTACGATTAATGCGGGACCGATTTTCTTTCAATTGACACACCTAGTCGGAAACTTACTTTTTATTACATTAAATTAAAGGGTCGATGATCAAAAACTTCTACTGGAAACATGTTAACTGCGTTTTTGCCACCTGAAAATTTCAACTCAATGTGAAATAAAAATCAACGGACACAAAGAAGTCAAGAATACTTCGAACGGACACAAGAAATTAAACTTTTACTTAAATAATAAGAGTAGCGTCAAATGGTTTATTTTTTATTTTTTTTATTGTTTCGCCTTCGATTCGATCACCCTTAATTTGACAAAAATAAAATGATTTAGCTCTGGATAAAATACTACGAGAGTAAAGTCAATTTAAATAAATATACATTTCACATTATCCAAGGCATATTTAAAATACGACTGTTCAGTTAGAAGTTAAATGAATTTATTTAGGACACAGGTGGTGAAGACTTTCTCCTGGGTCCTGGAAGAGAACTTTCTTCAAGCTGACGTGAACGGAGAATTTGTATGAAATGGTACGGCTACTTTTTGAATTTTCATTTAAATAATATATTTTTTAATTGAACAGCCGCACTCCATATATAATTTGAATAATATAGACCCGATGTTAGATTTACGTCTTCAAATTTTGAAACCGGAGCCGTCTGACGCCGTGTACAGTCCAGCTATACGAGCAGCTCTCGACCTGGAACCTCTTCTGTAGGTGGTCGTATACGAATTATAGGAATTGTAGTATTGCGTGGGTCGTCGTGTCGGTCTTTGGTATTGTTGGCTTTGATATTGTGGACTTTGAGACTGTCCCTGTTGAGTGTTTGGATTTCGAATGAGTTCACTCAATGGTCTTGTCCCTTGAAGAAACTTGCTCACCGCCATGAGTGTTTGAATTGGAATCTGAAATTTTTTTTGCAATTTTATATACATATAAAATAAACATATTAATTGAAAGAAGGTATGGCAGAGGTTCTGAAGAACGTTCCCGGCACAAATCTGTTTGTTCAAATCAATAAACAAAAGTATTTGTGAAGAAAACAGCAAGTGGCTATAAAGAAAGACACTTGTCATAAAACAGGGTCAAATCAATAGACAAAGGACAGGGTGAAGAAAGCTACACATGTGGGTGCAATTAAGGCTTCGCATGACAAAATTAGAGGAGTGCGATTGGTGGAGAGGAACCAGGTTTTGGGCGAGGGTACAAAGATTGTAAAATAGAGGAAGAAAGGTTTTTAGGGTCATTCTTAATGTGATGTAACTCACTTAAGTTGTAACTCGTTGATGAATTTGTGAATACGTGAAATATTATAATACATTTGTATTATTGTAAAGAGTAATGGATTTAGGACAGTCATTTCGCGAGAGGGTCAATCCTTCTCTAACATACGTAGACATATATATGTGTATGTATATATGTGTATGTATGTATGTGTATGTCACCCCAGGCCCTACAAAAAATATATTACAACAGTACTTGTTTGATTATTATCAATTTTAGGCTGGAAACAAATGAACCAGAAATTTAAAGATTTGTTTTCAAGGTGTACCGCTTTAAATGTTTCATAATCATTTGTAATTGCCTTGCCAGTATATGATATATATAAGTTTCTTAAAATGTGTGTCCTTTATTGTTGGTTTACAATTAAATAATTAATAATTATGCCAAAAATATGTAAACAGTTTGTTAAAACAAAAACTGAGTGAACCAGTGAACACGCCTTCAAATTGTGACTTACGCAAAACGTTATACATGAATGTATGTCGTGTGGCGCTGATGGAACCAGGAGAAACTTATTTTTATTATGTTCGAGCTTATGGTCGTAAGGGGTACAAGTAGAGAAAACTAGTAAAACAGTAAATTACCTATAATTACAGTAATATCTCCTTGTCACAAACAATCACATGTATGATTCCTCTGAATCTATCGCAGGTTCACATAGTGCAGGAACCTCCTTAATGTGGTACATTACGTGGTTGATATTGTAAGAATCACGACGCGTACACATCTACGTGACTTTGTTAAACTAACTAGCGTTTAATTAGAATTTAAAAACTGCATAACTCAGGTTAATAAACTTAAAAGTTAACAAATACAGAAAATATTTCTGATTATAAGCAGACCTAATTATTCGGTACAGATTAAGAATGAAATGTTTCTTGCTACAATTTTCCCGTGCTGGTGTCAGCCTTAACATTTTGCATGTTTCTTCCGAAGAATAGTTATGTTAACGGTCGATTGATGGAGAATAATAAAAAGTAGAAAGCACGATGCAGATTCTATTATTAGGAATTATCCATTCAGTTCATTTCAAATGATCACTTTAGTATTGAAAACTGACTAGCCGTTACATAAATACACATGCACGCAGTACACAGGTGTGTGGCTACTTAAATTCAACATGTGCGATTACGTAAATTAGTTACAGATAAAATATGCACGTACGCCGCGTGGCAAGTACGACTAACACAGGTAACTTAAAAATATTTGAGTAAATATATGTGTACATTCACAGGGTGAGATTACATAGGTACGTAAATTAAAATTGCACGAGTAAGTAATTTTTTAAAAACAAAATGTACCTGTTTTCGTAAACTGAGTACAGATTCGAACCGATCGTAAGCCTTGCGTCGGTAAGAGTTGCCGGGTACATAAAATCAAAGTACATAAATACATAAATTCACGGCACAAACCACAAGTCAAAATACAACGTTTCAAGCGGACGAACAAAAAGACGAAAGCAAAGCAGTTTGCTAGCAACCAACGAGGACCGAAACGGAGGATAAATCCAATACATTGAAAAAAAAATAATTAATTAATAATTGAAAGAGTTCAACTCACGTCAAAGATGTTGCTGATGGTTTGAGTTCTGTCACCTGTGGACTGCAGGTGTCCGCTGTCTGCAAGAAGCAAGAGGAGCAAAGCGATACAAACGAAGAACGTCTTCATCCTCACGATTGGTTTTGGAAATCCGACTTTGACTGCAGTTCAACTGAAACTTTTTCACTTTTCTTTTCTTCTTGTTTTTTTTTTTTTTTGCAAAATCGCTCTCGTCCCACGACCCGAGCGATTGCATCACGTCTGATCAAACTCGGTCGATTACGTCCCCGACCGGGGTGAAATGAAAACGTCCGCTTGCACATTTGGGAAAACGAGTTTTGCTAAAAGTCAATGTAGGAGATGAAAATAGTTGGCGAAATAATAGGTTTAGCCGGGCGAACCCGCAAATAGTTTCCGATGTGAACACACAGGTCAGTGTTTACATACTCAAACCATGTTTTGCTATATACGGCCCGTCCATGGAGCAGCAAGCCATTGATTTAAAATATTCTCATGTCAGATGTTACGAAATACATAATATTATTCGTAAGATATCGTGTCGCTTATTTGCATTATCAACTGGTTACTTTCACGTTTAATAAATTTACATTGAACTTATGTACTTGAATAAAAAGGTTCGCGTCACGGTGGAACTCAAACCGCACAACACAACTGTCGAACATAAAAACATTCATCTTTTGTAAAATCCTTTAACTTAAAGTAATTCACTTAATTTTGTTATTGTGTGAATTATGTTTCGAAACACTCGTACAAATTACATCGATAACGAACATAAATGACTTGAAGTCAAACAAGCAACCGCTCCTAACTTCCTTCACCACAAAAACGCTTGAGTTATATATCGAATACATACAATTCTGTCGTAAATAGACAATTTGTCGAATGTGTAAGGTGGAAGAAGAACTGTACGGTAGGTGACCGTTGGAGAATGCATTTTTTTTCAAACGTTTGGTTCGCTTATTGTAGTGTTAACCACCGAAGTAGCCTTCTATTCCCGGAGGTCTTTCTCAACTTGGTGTGTCTGCACTACTTCAATGAAAGTAGTCGTCCAAAAGTTAGCGATAGTTTTCTGAAAGTTTTTTTCTGGTCCGTTTGATTCAACCCCGTGCTTTGAGACTCCCTTCTTTTTTATTTAAAAGTATGCAGCGACCGGTACTTCGTTCTTGTACATTCGAACGAATCTCCCCGGTAGCCGTTATTGGTCTCGTCAGCGGCAAACAAACAGAAGTAGGAAATAGAAAATGTCCTAGAAGTAGAGGAAGTTATCGCGTGGTGCCCAAGGGCGGTTTAAACGAAAGTTTACACGTCGGAGTACAGGTAGACCGCAGTGTGACGGCTGCGTTGTACTGCAGCCCGTACATTGTCTAGTAGTACAATTTACTATTTCACCTGTTAACGGTTCCATTTCTGTGGCATGTTCATCGGCTCCAGGGAACCGAGATGTGGTTCCAAAGTAACATTTAAAACGTATTGTCATTGCATTTACACAGCTTTGTGGTGTAACCAAGAGAAACAGAAAAGTTCTTTTGGCGTGTCGCAGAGACCCTCGCTAGTTTTCAACTATTGAAAAAAAACTTAGATCACAGGATGTGCCCGAGAAGACTGTTCCTCGACGTGAACTACTAACTTGTTATATTGATGTTATATATATATATGTTAGAGAAGGATTGACCTCCCGGGTAATGATTGTCCTAAATCCATTACTCTTTACAAATGTATTATAATATTTCACGTATTCACAACTTCATCATCGAGTTACAACTTAACGCTAGAAACATCACTTTAAGAATGGCCCTAAAAACCTATGTCGCTTTCTTCACCCTGTCCTTTGTCTATTGATTTGACCCTGTTTTATGACAAGGGTCTTTCCTGATAGTCACTTGCTGTTTTCTCAACAAATACTTTTGTTTATTTATTTGAACAGATTTGTGCTGGGAACGTTCTTCAGAACTTCTGTCATCCCTTCTTTCAATTAAGATATTTTATTTACAATTCCGCCGACATATATATATATATGGAAACGGCAAAAGTCGAGGACCCCATACTGCACCTTTCAGGAAGCAACCAAGAACTGGACGCGAGTTGCCACTTTCGATTTCTCGGGCGAAGGATACTGCGATAGTTTCACCCGAAACAAAACTAGTAGGAAATAAAATGGCGTGAATAATATTTAAAAGAAAAAAAAATTGGTAGGCAACGACTTAACCGGAAACCCGGGGAAGTCTTTGTCCAAGTTTCATTCTCCGGGCCACGTCCGAATGTCTGGGTACTTCTTCGATGACGTAGTTTCTTATTTGGAACTACAACTTGTACAAAACTACATTTTACCATGAGTGACTGCCGGAAGAGAGAGAGAGAAATCACCGAATTTTTTTTTCGTGCACAGCTCCATGTGTCCAACGAGCCGTTGTACTCGGGTCTCGCCATTTTATTGTGAAATCCGCAAAAAATTACCGGTGGTAATTACCGAGTAATTCAATCGAAATGTCGTTCGGAAAAAAAAAACTAGTTTTCGTCTATTATTCAAGTTTTGTCCAGGAACGGATCCGTCACTTGTCGTTTGGTAATTTGACTTTCGCGTTCGAACGTGCTCGCTTTGAAAAAGTTGGACCCACGAGCGGACACCCGGAGTAGAGTCTCTCCTGAGCGTACGAGTCAATTAAAAAATTATTACTGAACTTATTTAATAACTGTGAAACCGCGCTACCTAAATTATTTTTATCTAAATTTTTGCCTACCATTACACGAGTACTATTTACCTTAACTACATTTACCCGAATTACACCAATTCGTAAACCGTACACTGCGATACATGTCATCCCGAAAAGTTTACTACAACAACTACACATACTAAACTTTAATATATTATTATTGTAAACGTCCACGTACTGGATGCAGTCATTGTTAATAAATAATGAAAATTGCATAATCAATTATTAACTCTTGCAGTCGTGGTTTACCGCGAGCAGTTCACGGATTGACAATAGTTCTGATTTCCAGTGAATGGACTGGGGGGAGGGAGTTATTGAATTTTTTGAGTGGTAGAAAAACAAAACTGTCGTGGTGTGCTCAAGTTTTGGATGAAAGAATTGTAGAACACAAACCGACTCGACTGGAAGCTCTGCGGAAAATTTAATTACCTTAAGCGGGTGGGTAGGCGCTAGGCACCTTAAACTATTACCTGTGCAACAAATACATTTATAAACAAAAAAAAAGTAGTGTGTCTGCCAGTGACCATCTCGTGGGGAAATTTCTCAACGCTTGCTGGTCGGCGTGTGCGGTTCCCCGAGACGAACTGTCCGAGCGATGAGTCCCTTCCAGTTTCCCTCTCCATTGACGCATCTACGTCAAGCGTGCGGACCCCTCCGCCTGCGTTTTCGAAACACTCGGACGGAAACCCCGTTCCAGATAAACCATGAACAAAGTGATCTGAAACGTGTGGTAAGTAACACATAGATCGAATTAATGTATGTATTAATTTGTCGTGTGACTTCATCGGAACGCGAACCAGTCACCGCGGATTAACAAAAAAAAAATAATAATAGTAGTAGTAATAGTAACGAAAAACTCTCGAGAGTAGTAGTAAAACTATTTTTCCGTGTTAAGTGGCGGATGTGTCTCGTCACCGGAAACGCTTTTGATTCGTAACGGAAGTGACCATCAAAATCTGTCGTTTTTCACAACCTTCGAACGTCACAAGGTGAGAGAATTTGTTTTGCTGCGGAAAATTGGTTTTCCCTGGTCAAAAGGTCGGGGGTACCTCCTGTTACTCCTGATCGTTTCGATCGGTTCCTCACCACCGAATTTAGTTCCGTCCGGAAGGAGTTTCTAAACGCAACTGTTGTGGTTCGTCCACGGTGAACGAAAAAAATATTTGGAGTACTTTCTTTCATTACCAATCTTTAGGGGTTTTTTTTGTAACTCTGCTTCGGTTATCGAGTTTATTTTATTTAAAAAAAAATGTTGAAATCCCGTGCGTTACATTATTAATCGCCATATTACCAATAATACGGGACAGAAGATGGGATGCGTAAGTGTACGGTACACTCCGACACGTCCGTCTTTTTACATCGCAGTCGTTTCAAATAAATAACTTGACGGAGTTTCTGACAGAGACTGGAAATATTAACGTGCGACGTATGTGTAAGTTAATCTGCGGATTTCAAAATATTTAAAAACGCTTCAAAGTTTTCGCCGTGGAGCGTCACGTCATAGATTCTCAATAAGGGTACCATTAGTTATATAACTCGTTGCCCAAATACTGGTAGCTCGTTTCGTGTTTACATATGCATAAGTCAAAAATGCGTGGCGTCGACGCCGTGTGACACTTTGCTCACTACACTATGTACATTATTAAGCCGTGTATTATTAATGTGCTCGCGACACGTGTGCGCAATTAAATTTATTAACCATTGAATGAAACGTTTCGTAAATTATTTCAATAAAAAGTCCGGTCTCCCGATGATGCAAAAATAATTTATTAACCTTATTAAATCAATCGTGCCTTTTCAGTTAAATGTTCGGTTTATAAGTACGATTTGGATAAAGTCGAACGATCCGAGGTGTTATCCAATGGAAACTACCAATTGAACCGGTAAAAGGAGAAAATGAGTGGAATGTTGAAGAGATTGGTGCTCGCCGGAGGACTTGTCGTCATCTTAAGTGTGGCACTTGCTCTGCCAAAGGAAGAATTCGAGAGGAAAAAGGTACATTGTAAAAACCTATACAGTTTACTTATGTTCTAAACTTCGAGTTACTTACGTGGGTAAAAGAAAAAACGATCGGTTAGAGGTCGTTTTTAATGTATTATTCACCGGGACTGTCTTAATATGACACAGCCGTCGTAAAACGAATACTTTAATAAATATTAATAACGGTTTCTCATTGTACATAATATTACATAACAATACCAGGTCAGGTCACCGGCTGTGGACGACGACGACTTTCCCAACTTCGAGGACGAATCTCCGGCACAATTTTCTGTATTCAACCTGATAACCGGACGAGCAGGGAAATTCATTTCGAATTTTATACAGGTGAGTTATAAATTAGAAGCTGATTAATAAGTTGGCGATTAAAATTTTAATTCAGAGAAATTAGGTCGGACGTAAAAGTCAAGAGGTACACGGGTGGTGCAGCAAACGTCCGATCTTCTACTGCGAGAAAAATAATAATGAAATGAATGGTTTCTTGACGGGAATTGCAAAACTATTTCTAAACGAAACGGTGTTATGCCTTGCTCACCGTTGCATCAAGCACCCGTCAACCGGGTACACCTGACAAAACCTGGTGTTGAAAAAAAAGACGGACGGGTACTTTACTTCTTCGGGTACCAGGCGTAACAGTTACGTGCGCCGTGATTCGACTCATTTCGACTTCACGACCAGGAACCATGAAGAAAGCAGAAGTTGCAGAAGACAATCTTCGGGTGCAAGAGCACCGGTTTATTTGTACTCGGTAACCTGTCCAAAAAAATTAAAACACAGGTACTCGTACCGGGTACCATTTATTTCAGTTTGATGCACACCACGTCACGGACGATGCCGTTCAGGTGGTAAAATTTGAATTTCGAATGTAGAAAGTGTCCTTCTGAGTTGACGTTGCGTGGAATTTTGCGTGACATTTTAAGCCTATTTATCTATTTTTAATAGAAATTAAATTATTTGTCTCGGATGAGACCTGTCTAATAGTAATTTGTGTTCTTTTATCGTCCCGTTCGTTGGACGTGAAATGGAAAAGTGCGAATTTTAAATTTCAATAGAAATTGACACAAATACATATGTCTATGTACATTATTATACTTGGTTTATTGTATTTTCATTTATTCATTATTTGATGGTCGAAAAAATTCGGCATGCGTCGTACGCCATATTGCTACATTTGTTTCGTATACAAATTATGTCAACATACTTCTCAACCAAGTATAACATACATACACACGGTTAAATTCTACAGGTTTATTAAGTGTTTCAAACGAAAACTGTATAGATTATATAGGTTATAGGTAAACGATATTATGTTATATACAAAGATGCTATTTAATATTTTCTGTACATTTCATAATATTTCTTACTAGTTATGAATATATTTCTGATAATTTTGCAGACACCTCGAAATATATTAAAACAAATATTTGCTAATGCTTTGTACATTTATTTAAAAAACATTTTATTTAATTAAACTTTGACAGTGTATTTACTATATTAGCGTATTTGTATTTAGCATATTTACTATATTATAATTAGTTTACTCATTTTTTATTTTATTATTCCACGTTGTATTTTTATTTTTACGACTTTATGTACCGCGGGCTGTTCATTTTTTATTGCATGAGTACTCGGTCGGCTAATTTATCGTGTTGCATTATTTTATATTTTCGTTGTTCATTAATTTATTACTAATTTATTACAAAATGTTTTGAAATTTATTGATTTATTTCTTATCGGTTTATTGTTTCACAATGTTCTTTTTCGTAATTTTTAAAGTGTAACTTTCAATTTCGTTCCGATCGTTCTATTAATTTCGTTGTCCTTACATAATTTTGTTTTGTTTTCCGCAGCAAATTCCCTCGACGCTGTTCAAATTCTTCAGCGGAATCGTGGCCAACCAACCGTTCGCGAAACTGAGGGAAGAAGTAAGAAACCTCAACATCAGCTACCCAAAATAAAATGTCGTGACGGTTGTCTCGGGGCGGACGAGGTGGAAAATGTCGACACTTCGGCGAAAACCCGGTTCTAATCAGAAGTAAGGAAGGATGGAACGTTCCTAAATTAGTTATGTAAATGTAATGTCGCGTAAATGAGCGACTAGCCTAAATAATATATAGATAAAAATGTTACCGTTTAATTTTAATAGACAGAGATAAGTTGTTGGTTATAAATATTTTTTTTCAAGTCATCCAGAACTGCTCAGACCTTGTGATCTGTTTGTGTGTGTGTGTGTGTGTGTGTAAGAGAGATCTAAGAACTACTTTTTTAACATGGGGGTCAACATATTTCGTTTTTAGTGTATACAGTTTACTCATAAGTCAGATTTGGCATTAGGAAATCCTATGTATCATTCGTTAACAGTGCCCTACAACATTGAACTAAAATGTAATATAAAGCAATATAACAGTAGGAAATAACTTGACCGGTAGAATGGTGAAGGACCTTTAACTTTGTTACTCGCATTTGAGTTGGTCTTTATGATTTTTGAGCTCGACACAGTTGCATTTAACTACTATGTAGGAAAATTCAAGGAAGTTCTGGTTTGTCGTTGAATGAGTAGAAATTTTATTCGATTCATACGCGTCGAACGCAATATTTCGAATAGTTTTAGTGGTGGGGTAAGTCGAGGAACTCGTTTCCCCCAGAAGAGTCGTAGCCAGGTTCCCCGAACTTCATATTTCATCGGGGTTCGTTCGATGACATGATTAAGCACAAAAGAGAACAAAGGTACTCGATGGAGAAAACAAGGTCGCGACCTCTTTAATCGTAGCACGAAATGCAAGTGTCACTCGAATGCAATTCAAAGTCAAATTCTCTCAATTCAGATGTATTTCAACCGAATAAGGAGGCAGTACCATGGGAGTAACACAAGTCGCGTAAGTTCGACACATTCCCGACGAAAAACGTGACCGAATAATAAAGAAGAAGTTACGAATACAGAATACAAACTGCACGCGGTTGCGGTTTCCTACTTTTCAACAAATGGCGTAACACTCGATTGTTGAAAAAGCAACGTACACAACAGACAATAACTTGTCATAGTATTACAAATTAAATGTTTTTCCTGTCGCAAAGGTTCACCCGATTCCACTACTCGTACTCTACTACAATAACCATGTTGACCTATTACTATGGGGGATCCGTGCATTGTATATATTTATTTTTTTCTGAATAAATAAATAAAAGAACTCTACAGGTTATACTCTTGATGTAACGTTAAGTTGTTGTTACAATTTCCACTCTATTTCATTTAATAAAAATTTTATCAATTATTATAAACTACATATTATATTTACATAGTAAATACTTAATATTAATGCACGTGTTACATGCATTGCATACACATCTTTACGTCCACATTACACATAATTTTTTTTAATTTGTTTACTTATAATAATTATTACGATACATTTATAATAGATCCTGATGGACCCTGAGCATTATGTATAATAAACGTATATTATGAAAAACATATATAAGTGTATGTGTCAATTATTCTATTAACTTACGTCCACAATTTTCCAGTTAATATTGTTATTACCAATACTAGTCTTAATAATTAAGTGAAAACCCAAGACTCGTCTATGTACTAATGTACGTACATAGGTATTCTCAAATGTTGTTGGCCAATACAAATACTGAATGAATACCGTATTATTATCCCATTACAGTATTGCCCTACAGTAGCAAAATATGAATGGTATTCTACACGAATCTGCCCTTCGTTACCTTCACATTAACCTACTGTTTCCGATTAAATATTAGTACAATCCATCTAAGTATACAAACGGATATGCTGTTAAACACCGTTTTTGTGTTGCCTAAGCATTACACAAGTTTTTATAACTTGTGTTATGTTAAATACAGGCGTGATTTGGTAGTGGTAATTTATTAGGTAGTTGGTAGTATATATTTAGCAGTTTTGATTACTACGGTAAAAGCAGTGATTGCACGGTATTTTAATTTATTATGTAGCAGTGCTGTACAGTACACTAGTGTGACATATCATAATTATAAATGTTTTGTTTAGTTTTTCATATAGTTTAATTTAGCAGTTTGTATGATGTTAGCAGTACCGTGTGGTACAGCAGAACACTATACTTTATTGTATCGCGGTCTGGGTACAGTGTAGTCCAAATGCTTCCGGCGGTACCTGAATGTCCTCAACCACGGAAAAGAGAGACGGAAGAAAAGTATAACGGTAAGTATACTCTATTGTAGTGCAGTAGTGCAGAAAACTTTGTACTCGTTAACGTAACACACTCGCCTCTCTTCTACGGTAGCATTAAACTCGGTCCGAGTGTTCACGCAACACACGCCCTTTTTATATATTTATACATACTGAATTTTTTAAGTTGGAAATTTCTCTGGCTCCCTCCGCGGTTTTACGGAGTTAATCAACACGTCGTAAACAAACACGGGGAGAACACGAGGGACACAGTTTTGGCATGGACACTGTCCTTTTTCTGGAGTTCACCGGTACCCGAATACCAATAGAAATTTCACGGAAATAATTCGTATTTCCACCACCACACGAGCATTCCGAGTTGTGGGAAGAAGCTCGCGAGGCAGCTCAACACACAAACTCGTCGGCCAATCCAATTAAGAAAATCCGTTGGTGAAAGCGAAAGTCACATATTTATAGATTGTTGGTATAACCGAGAAAGAAACCAATTTTTAATTATTTGATGTGCACTCGGAGGCTAATGAGGTGAGTACAAAAACACCGTCAACTTTCTTCGGTTTTTTTAGGTCTTTAGAAAGAAACGTACTTTACCGTTTAGGAACGGTCCTCCCCCAAAAAGAAAAACAACCACAGCAACCGGTTGAGCACGCAGATTACACCACCAAGTTCGTCCCGGTATTTGGAAGTTCGCGTAATTTCCTATATAGCGAAAATTTTGAACGGATCTCATGTTTCGGTGAGAATCGGTGCGGCGATGGATTTTTAGGATTTGTTTTTTTTTTAAATTGTCCGCGTTTTTGGTTTGTCTTTGGGTTAGTATCTTTCTTATTATCAATACACCTGATAATTACGGTCGTAAAACCAGATTTTTTTACATCCCCCCTGGTCGCAACCTTCATTTCTGACCGACGTCTCTCTTTCGTCGTTTCTAGTCGCAGCGAAAGTGTTACGTAAGACGTTGAAGGTTAAACACTTTCTATGTTGCTGCCTGTGCACAAAACTATTTTTCGGTTTTCGAATGGTTTGACTTCTCGTTTGAGGTGTCTCAACCTACTGACTCGAGTATTTTTGTTCTCTTATTTCATTTATTTTAGAGTTATGGATCACCAGGAATAAATGTATTTATAAAAATAGAAAATCTAGAAAAATAATTCGGTCACGTTAAATAGAATTAATTTCAGCCTATCGTCACTCGTCTTGTGTTCGAAGTTACTCACATAGTTCTGATTTTATCTTTTATTAAGTTATAACTTTGTACGCAACGCATGGCGGGTCTTAGAATGTGCGTGTTGAAATGTAAAATGAACCGTGGTGATTCTAATTCTAAACAGAATTAATGTAAGGTTAAGAAGTAGAAACATTACTGATACTATAATTAAGATAAATATTATTGATGACTTGAAATCAAACCGACCTGCCGCAATAAAATAAAAGTAAACATCAAAGGAAACTATTTTTTTGTATACGGTAGTAGTTCCATTGAATCGTGTTACAGGTAATAGAAAAAGAATACAAGGTAACTTAAAAAGGAAGGAATTTAAACTTTAAAAAGTTAATAAGTAAATAAACAATAACTTTTTGTAGTCAATATCCGTACCATACTGGTCTTCAGGGTTTTAGAAGAGCATTTCATGCTTACAGAAGACAATGTCAGACCTCTTTGACTGGTAGACTATGCTTACTGTAAGTACAGATACGTTTGCATCCATGTCGATGAAGTCAAATTCTACACTAATGGTCTGAATAAAATATCACAATTAAATTAACGTCACTAGAAAAATAAACTACAAGTTTGCACGGAGGCAAAGAAGATTGACAACCAAAGAGAGACGGTAGGCCAGATGGTGAAGCACCAACTAGAACTATCACCAGTCCTGCTAAACATCTGACAGGGGGCTGGAGGAGTTGATTGCCGCCGCCATAGAAAGCACGTCAAAATCAACTGGGCCTAAATGGAAACGAGTCGAACCTAAAACTCTTCCCCTAACCGTTGCATAACCGGAATTTGGTCAAATTTAGCCAACATATCTTGTCAAAAGCAATTAGCTTGATGGATAGTTCCGAGAACGTTCCGACTTGGAGGAATTCGTAATGCCATATTTTTGCTTTACGAAGAGCCAATTACAAAATCATTTCGAGTTCTGTTTAATGCCATTTCGACTTGAAAGAGCCGAGGTGAAAATTTATTCTTGCCTTATTAACTTAAATTAATTTGCTTCCTGTACTGCACCTTAAATGGTATTTCCGGTTGTGAGTAGTCAAACACTTTCTCACTTTGTGGCAGGTTGTATTTATTGTAACATTTTCGCCTTACGCCACCTGAGAACCTCCACGTGGATGGTATTAATTAAACTGAATGGTTGTAGTCGGTGTCCTACTTAGTGTTGCAATGAGTGGTGGGCAGGTCCAGAATAGCAGAGGATATATGTAGGTTGCCCCGGTCTGTCTCCATATATGTTTAATCTGTTTAATTTAGCTTACCAAAAATGAAGTTCGCACGCGTAACTCTACTCTCCATCCTAATCGTCGCGGTTCATGCGAAAAACGGAAACTTAACGGAGGAGAACCCGGAGCCGTTGAAGTCGGACGACGGCGGAGACAACAAATCAACTGGGAAAAGATGGTTAAAAAATGATGGAACCGCCGAAGAAAGTCAGTCAATATTTGCCGTGAGTTTCAAATATGAGTTGCTAATACCTGCTTGGCTCCAAAAAAAATGTCGAAGTAATGTAATTTGTCGTTCCGACAGAACAAATTTGCCAGAGCCAATTTGGACTCGGCAAAAGGACAGGACAGAGCCGTCGTCGAGAAAACCTGGAGGGACTTCCTACCTTACGACGCCGTGCAAAATGCTCTGGTGAAAATTCTAAAGGTGAGTAATGCGAATTATTGATCCATTTAAATTTTTTTATTTATTTGAAATTAATTTTGTTTCTCCACAGCCTGAAAAACCTCTTTTGGATTCGGCCGAACCGAAAGAACTGAATACGCCAAACAATGGAGCCGGAGTTGAAATTATTGGTGAATTCATTGTCAAAGGAAGCGAAACTCTTTCACGAGCTATTAATACAGTACTTGATGCAAGTATTAAATGAAAGTTATTATTTATTTCTAGAAAATAGTTCACAAGGTCCATCTTGTCACGGGTCATTTGAACACATAAAACTACTCTTGGGTACCTTCTTGAGTGGTACCCAACTCTTATTTTTATATATGCTCTGACCAAAAATTTGCCTTTTATTTTTGAATTTATGTAAGTATTTTAAGGTAACTAGATGTTTCAGAAGTTCCTTACAAGAAAGGTGACAAAGAGGAAATGTATTTGTATCCCAAACCTACTCAGTGGGTTATGTGAATGGAAGGAACTTTTTTTTATACTCGGGAATACAAAAATTTCTCAATTATCATAATTATCAAATAATAATATATGTATCTATAGAACTGTAAATATTAATAACAGAAATTACAGGTTCAAAATATAAAACAATATATAACCAAAGGTACATCTTAACTGGGGAATAATTGCACATTAGCGTGGAATTTAGTGTAAATTCAAATTCCTAATTTATGTAATTAATTTTTTGAATAGTTTCCGAACGGAAGTTGTAAAAAACATTATTAAATAGAATTTTATGTACAACCAAGTTCGCAAAGTGATTTGTCAAAAGCAAATCTTTTGATATACAAATAATTTAATAATTATTACTAATGTTTCAGTTACAATGGGTTTTTATCGACCGCGGAAAATGTTCGACATCTAATAGATTTCATTAATAATAAGTATCTACGGATCTTTCAAGTTCGTCACCACGTTAATTATTTCGTAGAGGAACCGGAGGCCCTAGGATTTCTGTCTAACACTATTTTGAGGATAATCGAAATTTGAATATTTTCTGATTCTTGTAATTTAACGATTAAGGCACCTATTGATTTAATAATTCAGATTAATAATTCTAATTTCTTAATAGTCTTCTTCAACTGAAACATTTATTTTAATAATTGCCCATGTGCTGACAGGAAACGGGCAGATAGTATGTAAAGAGTACAAAATAAACAGGTTAACAAAAGTATCCCTAAACTTTATACAGATACATTAATAAATAAATTAATTTTAATTTTAAGAAATAACAAAACAGATTAATAAATTAACATTAACGTATCACGTCCTATTGGATGTTTTCTAGGTACCCAAAATGGCTTTCAACAAAATTTCATCGGGGGCCTCGCAGGCCTTAAATCAATTGGGGGCGTATCTCGTTGGTCTGTAGCCCTCTCCCGACAAGTGGAAAATGTCTGACGCCCCTACAAGAAAGAAGGAGAGGAAACCACCGCCACCGAAAACCCACGGAGAAAGAAAAATAATTGTACAAATAATCAATTCACACAATTGAAAGGGAAAGCGTAAATCAGTTGAAACGACCGCTTCGTTGACGGACCCCAAACAATTACTTTTAGACTTTGTCAATTTCTATTTTCCTAGCTAATAGACAATTCTAGGAGAATTGTTATTTCTCATCAATTTCTTCGATCGTTTTCGTCTCCGGTCAGGTCTCGGCGGAGCTTAAAGTTTTTTTTCCTTCACGACGCAGCATTGTAGGACTTGTACGTCGAGGAGTTTCTCTTGTGTCGTACGGTGCAGAAGAGCAACATGGAAGACAAGAGACCGAACAACTGAAATCGAAAAGAAATGAACGATGTATAGATTGCATGTGCCTAAGTATAATTTATAATAATATAAGTGTAATATAGTTTTTTACCAAATGACAAAGGATTCATTTTTCAATGCATTTTATGATGTAAACACATAGTTCCAAAGTGGTGCGAATTAGTGTTTTCTAACGTTTTCCATCATTACATACTCAACAGAGTTCAATTATACCAGAAACGAGTTTGAAATAATTCAATTTTGTACAATATTCCATACGTAACATATATAACACTAATTTCGAAGTTATCTGTCCTTTAAGAACGGTATAAAATAAGAGAACGACAAAGAAACTTCCGTATGACCATCGTAAAATTCTCTCTCTCTCTCTCTCTCTCTTTCATTTCAATTAAATTTCTTTCTATTCGTTTCCTCCTTTGAAAATGAGGTTACGCCCGGACCAGACTGGCCGCAAAAGACAAATCCTTCCGTCTAGAAACCCATACTGAACAAATGAACTTCTCTTACAACTGCAGGAACGCTTCACTTTTGTAATGCTCTCATTTCAACTACTAATGACCTTCTCAACTTCCCTTCTCTCACGTCTAATAGTTTACCACTATATTTATAGTGTAAATTCAATTGGAATGAATTTGAATACTAATTTATTCATCTCCTTGTGACAATACTTGGCTACTACTTTAAGTTTCTACTTGGTCCTCCTTCAAAATGTTTTCGGACTAAATGAAAGACCATGTACTTGGCCTGAAGTCTAACATTCCAGTTGATTTATTTTAAACATTCAAGGCACTCCTTGTATCTTTCATTTCGTTCTACGTCGCCAAGTCCCGCAGAGTAACTTCTTACAATTACTCCGACTGTGAAAGTTTCTTTCTTTTCAGTACTCAATAAACAGTCGGCTCGTGGCTTTACCTCTACGACCTCTTACCTGTACGAACGCTATGACGAGTCCGATAGCACCGATGATATGAAGTCGTTCGACGAACCACATGTGAACCTTTTCGGAGCAACCGTTCGGGTACCACATGTCCGGATCACCGGATGATCCGCATCCGGTGACGTTCTGGTACTTGGAAATGCAACAAGAATCCGGCACTCGATTCTTTCCCCGCCATGCTTGTATATCATACCTGAAAAATATCCGAACCGGTCACGTTCTTGTCCTAGGAAAGCTCACTGCATTCTCGAGTCGAAAAACAATATTATATTAAGTCAGTGATTGATTCCAAATGATCGCCCCGGAAAACCTTATTGACCCGCGTTAAACAAAAGGAAAAAGAAAACATGACGACTCTCAACAACACTCCCACTTTTAATTGCCAGAAATTCTCACTACATACCTGTCGACATCATTCATACAACCTGAAGACAACTTACCAGTCTTCGTAGTCTGTGACCCCACAGCATGAGAACTCTTTGTGCAACTTATCCCATAAAATGTGTAGACCGTTGTCCTCTGAACTTGAATAATGCATTTCAATTCCGTACTTTAATTCCTCTCTGAACGTGTAGCTCAAGTTATCACGGAAACTGAATGCGAGAGTTGCACAGGCGAATTCCAACATGAACATGAAGATCACGAGGGAGAAATACTTTTGCGACAACAAATAAACGTAATTATTTGAAGCGATCAAAATGGAAAAATCGGATATGTAATAAATAAAAATAAAGTTTTATTACCGTGATAAGCATGCATCTGCTTTCAAACCAACTACCACAACAACCGAAGAAGGCAATTGAAAACATAATAAGGCCGACCGTGACGGCCAGATTGTCGACATTGAAAAAATCATACTGAGGGAGAAGCGTCGTGTAGTCCGAATAAGCAAGTCGGAGCCAAACACCAAGACCGATAATTCCACATCCTGACAGCTGAAACAAACATAGTTCCGTACATACATTAATAAGAATGAAATATCAAAAAATAAAAATAAAGAAGAAAAAATCTAATAACTATAAAACGTGGACACGAACAGTTGTATATAGGAAATTAGAATTACATCGCCAAAGGGATATTTGTACTTCCTTCTAGCGTGACGGAGTAGTCAAATAGTTTCTTTCTCGACACTTGAACTAAGTACTTGTAAAAATTCAGCAAGACAGTACAAATGCATTAAACGGCTGATTTAATACTTCATTAGCACTTGAAACGTAAATAGAAAACGTGGCAATACAATTCGTTTATACATAACAATTGGTCTCGCAGACAAAATAATACACCCGGTAAGTGACTTTTCTTACTGGGACGCTCTCACAACGCTTTTCAGAAAACGACGTGAAACGATATCGCGACATAAATTACACGGTTTACAAGACGAACGGCATCCATACAAAACATGGATTTCAAGTAAGGACGAAAACTTAGCACAATGTCACGATTGACATTTGAAGGCAAGCCAACAAAAAATTTAAAAAACTCTACTTAACTTTAATATCCTGATCCCTGTAACCGTTAGAAATGTACTACCTACTTTACTGTAACGTTTAACATTAAAATTGTGTGAAGTTCGGGAATACTGTTCAGCGCAAACAATTGAGTGACAAAACAATAAAGAGAAAAATGTTACCCTACAGACGAAACAACTGTGTCACTGCCATGTGAAAATAAATTGTGTAAATTTTATGTGCCAAATTTGCTAACCGTTCGAATAAGCGTCAACAGCAGTATACGTAAAAATTACGTCATCCGACAACAGCCAACCACCCCGCAATTCATTTACAAGAGAATGAAATTGACTAATTGAATTTAATTGTGGTGATAGTTAACTGGATAACGACTAATTGTTACTTACCCAAAGTGTAACGTTCAACACACAGAAAATGTGTCGAACGCACGTGTATCCACTTCGCCCCATTTTCGAGTTAAATTGACTCCTTCAATTTGTTAACAATTCCATTTCTGAAAGTATAATAAATTACTTATTAATTCGTTGAAATCGATATCGATCATTGAAATCTATTCTGCAACAATGCGCATCACTTTTCGGTGACACTCACTGTCCAAGAAGACAAATTATCATTTTCAGGTGCATTTTACAAATTAAAGCAATAATGTGACGCCAACGAGTCACTAAAGATCCCAATAGATGCTTGATGGTTCCAATAAATCCCTACGTATCCCTATGTCTCCCCTTAGATATGTTATTCATCGATGGTGATCCCCTATATTTCTACCTCTCACACCTCTAAACAACAACTCATGAGAGACTTCCAACTTCCGCCTCTATAGGTAATATATTGTTACAATAATACATAATTTAATTATAATAATGTAAGTATTGTTGTGTTACACAAATGAAAAGAGAATGAAATTAATAGTAAACAACAAAACAAGGCGAGTCATTCAAATACAACAATTAATAATTAAAATACAAAAGGTGATTATTTCAAATGAGTGCGTCACCAAGCATTGGAAATTATGTATAAAAAGTGGCCAACTTGCAATTGATGTACCAAATAAAATTTTGTTGTTTTACCACGCGCAAGTCCTTATAAAATTATTACGGGAAACTTCCCGTATACCACAACTTACGTATGAAACAGTGAAAACATTCATCACATTAAATTCTTCTATCTGTATAATAGCTCTAAAACAATTGGCAACCATCTTTGGCTACTGACTCATTTTTCCTTTACTTCATCTTTTGCGGTTGAATACCTGAAAAACCAGGTTGGGCTCTGTCGCTTAAGGGTGCCGTCAACACACCAGAAAGTGTGCGTTTAAAATCGTCAATGAACACGTCGACTTTTTAATTTTAATACCCACTCTGATCCACAACCTTCTTTGTTCTTTTATTGTTATCCGATACTTTTCAGTCATGAACTACACAAAACTATTTAACCAATCCACATCAAATGACGGCTAAATAAAATTCCCGCGAACAGTTCAATAAATATTACGTTAAATATTTGCGTTCCGTGACTTTTCGGGCAACCTATCATCTGAGTTTCAACGTGATTTATAAGTTAATAACGACCTTTAATTTTTTTATAAAATTCCAAAGTCTGTTAAACGTCTAAACGTCTAAATAAATAACCACATAGTGTTGAAGTGTCTAAGAAAGAAATGTAGGCGGTTGCTCGCGGTGTACTTTCCTAAAATCCGACTCGATGGTACCTGAGTACCTTCGTATTTCAATATAGATATTTCAATATCTATCAGGTGATTTGCTCATCCGTAACGGTTATTGGCAAAACTATAAACTGTCACAGATAGGGATCGCCAGGTATTTCCGGGCGGTTCCCCACCGCGTTCAGGCACGGAACGATACATCTTACATGCAACACATGCACGTGGATGATCTATTTATGCAATGTCTGTTTACGACGTACGAAGGAAACATAAATCGACGTAAGGAGGTTTACAAGGAAAGACGAAATTTATTTTTCTTCACTGCGGTAATTGTAGGAACAACTATTTTAGGTCATACCGAGAGTCGATGACCTCTGCTACTACGGAAACTTTAAAATCCGCCGGCGTTTTGAGCATCTGCATAGGCTCCCGCAGATGTCCGTGATTCGACTACTGCGGACGTAAACTTTCTTTGACTTTCTTTGGCCGCGACCTCCCGCAGAATACCAACAAGGTGACACGCATTCAGGTCAGGGGGTCCGTTCCAATTCGAGAAAGGTCGCACAGACCTGAATGAGCCGCCGACGACACTCGACGCTTGTGATGTCACACACAGGAAGAATCGGTTAATTCAGAGAAAGTCGACCCGATGGATACGTACCAATTTAAAATTTTCATTTTGATATGAGTGACACGTAAAAGAGAGTGAAAGCAAAAAACGAACAAATTTCAAAAGAAATCTGAGGGACCCCGTTCACCTCGGTCACTCGGTACCTGATCCTTAGGTAGAACGTCACGTGTCAGAACCTTTAAGGTAGATCGAAACGAGTTGGTGCCGAGGCTCAACCTACGCGGCGTCTATGCCAGCACATGAGACAAAAAACTAAAATGGAAGACTTCCAAGTATGTAATTAATGCATTTTCTGGCCTTATTACACACACATTACGGCTAATTGCATACCATGGCCATATCCTAAAGTCTCGTGGGCGAAATCCCAATCTTCCATTTGAAATACATTTCACTACATTCGACGGCATCTCGATACCATCACACAAATATTCTTGTAATTAAAGTCCCTTCTGTCAAGCCGACTTATGATAACCACATCAATGCAACTGATTCGATGTATTTACCTAATTAAAACATATTCTTTGACATAATTTAACATGAATTTAACATAATTAAACACGATTCCTTGACTAGTACTCTTGTACCATCCAACATTGGCAAATGAAATCAGTCAAAAGCCGTCTTTTTTTTTACTCAAACAAGTTCAATTCAGAGACGAAAATCACAGCTTCAATTAAAATTCTTAGAGTTTCATTAATTGTAGGTACTTCTTCCGAAGAGAAAAGCACACACGACTAGATTCATTAACTAGAAAATTTTTTAATAAGCTACGACTAAGCAGATAACAGATTTACCATCTACCTGGTGAAACCGAGGACCTAGTCAATTTGAATCTACTTCAGAATTTGATCTGTGATTTCCGTTGGAACTAAAGAGTTAACTGCACCACTAGTGAAAATGACAAGACTAATGCTTTTATCAACAAACTGTTTACCTAAAATTAAGGGTTTCAGGAAAGCGTTAGTGCTCTCTCATTTGTTTAACCTCAATTCGACAAAAAACCACAACTCCGTTGAAAATTTCAGGTGGGTACTGCGAAAACCCGAGTACTTAAAATGCTTGTGACATGTGCTCCCTGACAAAACAACTCGTTTCTACTGAGTTTTAGTCAAACAACAACACGCTTACTCTACTCGCTCTGTAAAAAGGAATGCCTTAGCCTTGTCCCCGTGTTAAATGAAGCAATTCTTCCTGTTTCGCCGTGCAAAAGAAAGGACGTTCACCTGTTTCCTTTAATAAGTTGAATAACACGAAACGAAATCCCAAAGAAAAAACAACAAGCCATTAAATTTCTCACTTATAATTTGAATTTATTCGCTTGTATCAGGGATGGTTACGTTTTAGTCTTTTATCAAGTTATTTAAACTGTACACAAGTTCGTGCTTCGGGTGTTTGACAAAGTCATTTGGCACCTCTTGTTAGCACAAAGGAATTACGCTACACGACCAAAAATCCGGCTTCATTTACGAATACTAAAAACAAGAGAACATTAGAAACCTCCAGTTCGACTAATAAGTTGGTGAGCTATTAACCTCAAGAACTCATCCGTGATCTGCTTTATGTGTCTCGTTAAACTTGAAGAAAACATAAGGACGCTATTCCTTACAATTCACCATAATTTAAATTTCATTCCTTCCTCTTCTCCTATGGTAAAGCAACGTGAAAGTTTTATTTCCACGTGAAAGTTTATTATTGTGTTATATTATTATCAAGAGTGGTAATAATTCACAATGAAAATTGTGTACTATTTTTTTTGTTGTTCATAAATTTTTCTAGTAAATTTTTCTAGTAATTGTCGTGATACGTGCCGTTGTTTTCGAATTTATAAAAAAAAAGAAATACGAAAGTTATGAGAAATTGCATACGCCATTTAATTATACCAATTTTTCTTCAAGTTCCTCAGTGCAATCAATTAAAATTATACAACTTATTAAAGTTTTCTCTCTTACATTAATACTTTACCGGTACTACTAGAAATACCTGGCATTGGTCACTATTCAATATCTTGGTATGACTTTCAGACAGATTAAACTTCCACGCAAAACATACTCAGACCTGTTACACGACAGACCATTTTTCCTTTTAAATATATTAAATATTCCCCGGTCATTTCACGTTGTTGATTTGTGACTGTGGTTGATTCTTTATATAAAAATATGTATACTTCCGACCACTTGGAGATTGTACTAAAAAATATATTTATGAAAAAGCATGTCCTTCACAATGTATTTGTGTCAGGTTTGTGATTACCAACTAATACAGAACTTATATATGAGTGTGTCTGAGTTTTATGATAAATCCTGCGGTTCCTACATGTTCAATTATAAACGTGCACCGATTCAAATGCGATGAAATAAAAAGCGACTATAAAACTAAATGCAAACACGGTGGACTAAAAGCCATGCCCCATCACGGAAAGCAGAGCTTGATTCACCAAGAAACCAATTAATAAAAAGAACACTTCAGAAGTAAAAAGACCCTTTAATGTTTCCATGCTCTTTAATTCGAGTCAAGTGATTCGACTTCAATAAAGTATTTATTTACTTAAGTATTCAAATTATTCGCTGTTTGTCACTCAGGCGCAACCAAAATCAACATCAGTCGAATACTGTCTTAGGTGATGGGACGAGAGAAGAAAACAAAACCGAAATTTACTTCAACGGATTCTTTTTAAAAATCTCTAATATCGGTAAAAAAAATTCGTGACATTTCATTAAACATAGTTCTACATGACATTACTAATGTTAATGGCGTGTATCAATGGGATTTGAGGGAAGTCCCCTTCACAAGTCATACAAGTGTCCCCCGAACCAATAAAAAAAGGCAATCGCCCGGTTATCGATACGAACCAATGACTTTTCTACAGCTTTGAACATACCAAGAAGAACTAAGCCCTGTAATCAAACAATCGGCCATATGGTTTTAGAAGAGGCTGAGTGAAGGAAAAAAAACTAACATTAATTCGCCGGTTTCATTAGACAAAACAGAAAGCCCCGCATTCTAATCTAAATTGAAATTCATCACAAAAGTTAATCGACCTTGTCATTCACTCCCGGGTCAAACATCCACCAGATAAACAGAGACGGAATTTGTGTATGGGAGTGTGTCTGTCGTATCTGCAGTTACACTTGATCCTTGGAGGAAGAAAGAGACACCATCTTATAACCCTAAACTTGGGCATCCACCTTGTGCACACCACAAACGATTCTGGGTTTTCTAACTTCGTAGTACCGATGAAAAAGGTCAAAATATGCGTGATTTATGGCTACAAGAAGTAAAATTTGGTACACTCCGATTCTGATAGACCAAAAAAGGTTCAAAAAGATGACGTGATATCTAGAAGGAATTCTACCATTCCGGGAGGAAGTCACATTCAATTTGCCATGAGAGCGTGCGATTAAATCAACTGCTCACATTGACTTTGACAATTCTCACACTCAGTCTGATTTAATTTCATGTTAAATTTAAAACTCCAAACAAATTTTCAACTCTAAAAGTTTATTTCTGTCACAATTCCAATGGCCTACATTTTTAAGCAAACTTGCAATCAATATCTGATGATTAAAAAATTAAACATACAAAGATATATTATGTCACTGAATTAAACCAAATAAACAAAACTAAGCTTTTCCATGTGATTTTAGTTCAACTTTAAGACTAAATACATACAGAAGTGTCTAAAGTATCAATAAATATGAATTGTAAAGAAAGCCCATACATCTAAGACTATTCATTCCACATGTGAGGAATAAATAATTTGATTAAACCCCCTTAAATAAATTTCCTTACTTTTAATCTGTTATGTTTAAGCTAACTTTAACCCCAACAACATTTGACTGAAAACTGCTAACAACAAGGGTTTAATAAGTGACAAAGTTGTAAATCAAAAGCAGTAATTTCTTCACAAAACGCGGTCTGAGCAGGTTAGAGGCTAGATGACCAACAGTCACGACTTCAAATCCATTTATTTTAAGAATTATCAACAATTGATTGACGTTCCGGTCAATTTTACGATAGACTTTCGCCAAATTCTCTAATCTCGTGTTATTATTTTCTTCGATGTTTAGACAGAAATGTCGGATGTTGTCGAAAGTTTACAACTGCCGGAGAATAGAGAAGGGCCTTATATGGCAGAAATTACTTAGACCAAGTCGACTCCTTTCCATCGGTCTACCTTCTCCAAATTGAACAATTTTTTTAACAATTGGTTTCGTTCCATTCTCAAACCCGCGTGTCAACTTGTCTGTTTAAAATTAGAGCGAGGTACTAATATACCTATTAGAAAAATGGACAAATTTAGTGTAAATGAGGTCAGAGTAATATTTGTTTTCCAACTTCTGACCGAAGAAGATTCTGACAAACATTCAAGTAGTCTTATAAGGAAACTTAAGATAGGAAAACCAACAATTTCCTACCAGAAATATGAATGTTGTTATTGCGTGGGAGAGATTTTTCGTCTTTTAAGATTAAAATCGACCATAAATCGAGACTTAAACCGAGTACACACCTTCCGAGGAAGTTGGATAATGGTGAGACTGTAAAGAAGAAGCCAATTCATTGAATCCCACATTGTGTAGCTAACATATTGAGAGGTGAAATCCCATCGTACCGTCATTTTTCTCACAAGATAGAAGAAGTCGAAATATGTACCCAGAGAATAACAAGTCTTCGGGTTGTATGTACCAAAGAAAATAAAAAATGACTAATTATGCAAAAAGCGAAGAAGCCATACCACACGATACCAAAACAAATAAAGGAATATTCTGAATTAAATATAAGGTTTCTCGAGATCCTGCAGTGGATCTATTTAGATCCCACAATGCGTCTTTCTGTCCTGTACACTTTGAATCTGATAAATAACTGAATATATTACCATACGAAAAAAACTCTCACACCCAACAATAAAATAGCTTACTTCCTTACTCTACAAATAGGATTAATTTGCTGAAAGCATACCAACGCTGTAAAAATATTGAAACTTGGTTACGCTGAAATTGGGAGTAGGTAAATAAAACAAAAATAAAATTAATCAACACGAAATTGTGACTGATGGTATCTTCATTATGTAGGAATGTAGTAGGTGAGGAAAGGTGTAATGAACTGAAAGCAATGGACATAACCACAAGAGGAATAAGTAATAGTCAGTTTTAAGTTGAAAACAATAGAACTGTAAATCCTAAGAGAACAAATTAGTTGTTCACGAATGCAAAACTATGCCAAAGTGGAAGAAAATGTTTAACGAATACGTAACTATTGTAAGATAGAAGCCTAGGAATACTGAGAACAGAAGACCCTCTACTGTCCTCCAATAAACAATACCAGTAATACTGTACTAAAACTTTTCATTGTTAAACTGGGTTAGGTTTTTGCTGCATTTCATAGAACAACCTTGTAGAATATACCTTAATAATAGATTTCATTATCATTGAACAAAAAGTATACATAAGTGTACGATATAGGTTTTCAGTATGTACTTTCCGTGCGTTAAAAGGCCTCAAAATTTTGGCAGCATTCTAATTTAATTTTTTCTAACATTCATTGATATTTAAACGAAAAATCACATTCAGATTGCTACAACCCTGCAGTCAAATACTTACTTACATATTCATAAAAAAAGCAACACAATTACAATCTCTACCGTTCCAAAATACTAAATTCAGAACCGTGATTTCAGAAGCTTCTACTTATGGCGGACAAAACACACATCTACAGAGTTAGAGTGAAATTGCTATTGATTACAACTTAAGCGTTTTTTTTAAATCTCTTTACATCGTGATTTACAGTACTCAACACTCTACTCAAATTATCGTATACATTTTACATATATACATAAGTGTCGATTTCATTACTCATATTCAGTTCTTATTAGTAATCGTCAGTAACCTTCTGTATTGAATTGACACCTGTCAATTTAGCTTAACCTCAATGTAAATGTTAATTGAATTGAACCAACGAGTATCAATTCACTTCGGCACATTATTTTAAAATTCACTACTTCCCTCATAAGAAAAATATTGAAATTTTAGGGAACAGAAATCAAGTTAGCTGAAATAGAAGTGTGATTCAGGTTTGGAGTAAACATTTTTACAAAAAAAGTACGACCTTATCAGGTAACAAAGCATTCTAAAGCAAATCCTCGAGCGAGTAGAGCATTTAACGGTACTGTCGATTCTCAAGCCGAATCCACAATTTTTTGCACTCAAAACTGAATGAAGAAATTTGTCGTTTGCTTACCTTCTAAATACTACGAAGAAAAAATAAATGTCATCTATCTCCTCAAGCTCAAAATACAATTAAAAAACAACACAAATTCCTCGGTTTTTCTAATGAAAAAACGCCGAAAACGAGCCGAAACAAACTCCTCCCGTGATCATCTCACCATTGATAAAGAAACGTGTTTCTCGAGACTCGAGCTGACTCGAAAAAATCTCGAGCGAAACGATTTATCGAAATTTAAAATGGCCGGCTCGGCGCGGGTTCTCAGTGCAATTGAAATGGACTTTTAACGTTAAATTTGACACTTTGAATGCATTCAGACTGAGTCGTTCGTGCAACATCGTCAGAACCCGGCATTTTCTTTCATTGATCATCGTAATCATTGGCATAATCCAGAGAAACAGAGGGAGACAACGAAAAGAGAATGTCCTACGTGTCATCGTACCTGTCTCACGTACTTTTCATCTCTCACCCTTTTAATGTCGCCGCTTTCTTGTGCATTTCCTTGTCTCCACACGAAAACCAATCCACCGAGCAGTTTCCACCATTTCGAATATTCGCCTGTAACATAAATCCGTATTTCAGAAATTCCGTGAGGGAGCAAGAACTCACGTCGTGGAAAAAAATATTTGGTCTCGAATTTCAATATTTGAGACTGAGTAAAAGCAGCTCGTTGTTTTGAATTCATTTTTTCTGTAATAGGATTAATTGAAACGGTTCAATAAGTCAATTGAAATTGCTCTGACTCGTTCACAATCAGAATCGATTGTTTCGGTTACAGAGTTTGTGGTTGGTTCCTGTGTGTTTATTCCCGCCACGGTTTATTGAATGTGTTCCGTTTGAATTTCAACGTTGTCCAAACTTCGAGTCATTTTAATCGAAGCGAGGGGAACCATGGTTGTAACCGAATATAAACTACTCAAACTTCAAGTCCGACTGACTTAACAACAATGAATGACATTTTATTTGGCTATAGGAAACATACCCGAAACACGTTTCCAACTTTCAAATTTTATTGTATATGTTTATTATAATAATATTATCCAGTTGGACAACTGTATACAATTTCAAGTAACGCCATTCAAGCAGCGAGTTACGTTTCACGTCTAATTATGGCCGTGTTCTTGAAGCAGGTTTTTGTAAAAAACAAATATTACTAATGTTGCCACTGCAACCATGTCAAAAATAGAGGATTTCGACACCGAACGATGTCTATTGATTTGATTTTACAACTACTTCAAACTACTAAGAATAGTTGGGCAATAGTAGAAATATTGAATGTCTTAAATAATATCGGCCAATGTTACAGGTAAGTAGGACGGCAGCGTTACGATACGAGAATTCTTAATGCCTTCTGAAATGCCGTTAATGTAAAATATTTAACATTAAAAATATCAATATAGTTTTTCAGACGTCTGAAATATTTTTAAACTAATTATAATGTAATACCAACGATGTGGAATTATTATACGATCTCTACTTTACGAAGTATATTTTACGAATACTAACAAACGTGTAAATAACAAAAAAATAACATTTTCATTAATAATTTTTTGATTTTAATTAATTAAATTAATACTCGAATAATAACAATAGCCTCCACGATGTCATTCTAAATAATTCAGTTTATCACGAACACTTTTTATAATACTACTACTTTTGAAAGTGCATTGTTTAATTATCATTGCCTACCATTTTCATTATTTAATTATTATTGACTATTTATTACTCATTGAGATAGTTGAATTGTTTCTTATTCGAATACTTTCCATTTATTTTCTATTGAGTGGCGTACAAAATTCCTTGGCAGGAAATAGTATAACTGTTATTAAAAACGTTATACTCTGACGAATGTCACTCTTTCATTTTCTTATTGGTTCGTTATTGTAATATCAGTAATAGTTATTTTCATTTCATTAGAAATTTATTAATGAACTGTCCTCAAAGGAAAGCTTCCTGATTTATGTATTTCCAGCAGTTTCCTCAAGTCAATTCGGACTTATTTATTTTTATTAGTTAAACTCGAGCTTCAGGTTCAATTAATTAACGGTAAATATTGAACAGTAAAAGGCGCCGATCACTTAATATTAATTAAATTTTTTTGTGATGCACATAAACAATCCATCGAACCTGCAAAATTAAATGGAATTTAGACTTACGAACAACTGATTAAAAAAATTAAATTAATTATTTCGAATATCTTTCATTACAAATATTACATTGAAAAATTAACCTCAGGTGCTTCTTTTGTGTAGGCGTGGTGTCTTCCCTGGGGAAATTAAAGAAACTTCCAGAATCGTAAATTACACTTAGTTTACCATTCGCTGGTAATGAAATAAAAAATATTTATTTAGGTATACGATACAAATCGATAAAAAGTGGGTTGTGATTTCATCACTGATGGATACAACTACGAATACGTTACCTAAACGGGATCTTATAAACTACATCCGTGGAAGAGAATATTCTACGTATGGTATGGCAAATAAGTTGCTGAAACGTATTTTAAATATTATACAACTTAGAAATCCAAACGTGTCATATAGAAAATTAATAATAATTTATTTGTTGTCTGATGTTACGAAATAAAATAGTCACCGTTTCTTAATAAGCAATCCATCAAATTCAATTCTGTTACACGCACACACTTGTTTCATGTTTTATTCAGTATCGTTTTTTATTTATTAAATTTTAAAAATAAGTGAACCTTCCAATTGACCATTGACTATAAAAATAATTAATTACGATAAATATTATTTGTAAGATTTTGTAAGATAATTTAATTTAAAGTAACGTGTCGGTTTTATTAATTTTTATATTTTATGTGATGCTAATTTATGAATTGAAAAATTTTTATACGGTTGATCGAACTGTTACATTGTATAGGCGACTCAATGGGTTCTACAAATTTTCACTGACAAAATATATCGTTATCGTAAATTACCTATATAGCAATAATTTGGTCAATTTGGGTACACGTGCAGTACTTTCAGATCTAAGCCAATGTTAAAGTGAAATCGACAATCAGGATAACCATTACGCGAAAAATAATTTTAAATCTCTTTCTAAACGAATTACAGTAAAGGTTCAAGTATATCAAGTCAGTTACCTACGGATAGACCAATACATAATAACCGGTTAATACACTCTAAATGAGTTACAATGTCGAGTCCGATTTACTTACGTTCGGCAAGGACAAAACAATCGACCGCGGACACGCTGCTCGCTGCGGGGACGCTGGAGAAATGCCTAATGAAACGTTTTTAATTGCAAAATCATCGTTTTTCGGGTGCGGAGAGAAATGACGGGTGAGCAGGCACCGTGTTGTCACACTCAACGAATTAGCGGTTTTATCACTGTGCCGTAGTTTTGCGCGGGGCAAATCTCGACTTAATTGCACAACCCCGACTCCCTCTTTGTCGATCGTCGAACGTAAAAAATAAAAAGTGAAATGATATTGAGTCAAACCAGTCTAACACGGATCCGACATTCGTTATTTTCAGTTTTTCATTCGGCGAAAAATAACGTTCGAAATTTTAGAACCACGTGAATTTTTCGTGCCACGGAAAATCAATATGGCTGTCGCCGACAGTGCTGTCGTAAGTGAAATGGGACGTTGATTTTTGTTTTGGATTTCAAGTAACGGTTCAAGTGACGACGAAAAAAATTTTATTTTGATAAAAATGGCCTGATGGAAAAATTTTTTTTCTACCTCGGCAAAAATTACGAACTTTTAGTGAAGTGGTCGGAAAGTCTTTTGCTTAGCTTTTAAGCAGATGCTCTCTACCTAAGAGACAAATTTTAACGGCAAGGACAGCCAACCTCGGGTTTCGACTTTTCTTCCATCAGAGTCGTCTCCATTGTCGCCGCAAACACCGCCGCCGCTCTTCGTCTTCCTGTTCGCTTTTCTGGTTTTCCTTCAACATTTTCCAGGTTCGACGTGAGATTTTTAGTTTTTTTTAGTCGCACGTGTTGTCTCGGTTGAACCAGAACGAAATCAGTCGTTTTTGACCGTTGTCAGTTCTTTTTTTCTGGAAAGGGTGAACCTTTTCATCTCTCGTGAGTTTTCTATTTCTGAAAATGTCTAGCCCAGCGTTCGTTTCCTTTTTAATCCTCGAACAATCTAAAAATAGGTCAGCGAACGTTTTAGTACACCCAATTCGGTGCTTTGCATTTTTGTCGTACTAGCGTGTATCAGATCAGACATAACCTCTCTCTATTTTACCCCCTCAGAAATGGAGTGCTGCGTTTTAGCAGGGGTCTTCTTTAGTGCCTTCCTTATTTACGCTTTGTTGGAAATTCACTATTTCCTACGGATGCTTCTCGCCCTCGTCTCTTCCGTTTTCAAAAAAAGGCTGTACATCTTGGACGAAAGTATAATGACAGGTAAACTTCATATTTTTAGCCGTATTTTGTGTTGTTTGTCACCGTGACCTGAATGACAAGTTCAAGCATTTGCTACCTTACAACATTATTTACGTTTAATTTGTGGTTTACTGACAATACTATTATATTTTAACGCTTGCGTTTGTAGTTCCACATGTTGTTTACTTATGTATTTTCAAATTCTCGAGTGTTCACACGTAAACACGTTCACACCTACAAAATAACGTACACATTTATCAGACTTATTATTGCATTATAGTATATATGTAATTGAATAATAGGAGTATTATTTATTTGCATGTGTCCAAGTACGACTGCTCCACGTAGAGACTTAATAAAGGTGTGCACATGACCATGAGTGGAATTAAATTAATTTACGTAGTTTTTACTCAATCAAAGATGTAACATTGTTTTTCCCAAAATTTTCCCCACATAGGTAAAACAATGAATCTCAGAGAAGAAAACAAACACGGTTTCTGCTTGAGGTAATGCGTGTTTGGTCATCGATTAACCAATTGACCCAAAAATGAAAAAAACCTGATTTGAAAGTGGCACCTTCACGTGGCCGTACTCGAACTTCAAAATATACACACTGAATGTATGAAAATTGTTATGAAATCTAATTCTATTCAAACTATGTTTCTTTTCATAATTATTTAATAGATCTCTCGCTTATTTGTGGCCGTTCTCATACACCCGGGAGACTTTTAGTTTTCGCATTTATTATTTATTTGAAATTTAAGAAAAATTCAAATGTGGCACCGTATTTCGGCTATTTCACCAGGTACAGGTTTTCTCACGCTCTGTTGCCGTAGTTCGGAGAATTTAACACTCAAAGAAACTTCCAAGTCACGAGTACCGTGTAAGAGCATGAAATTTAAATACACTTGCACATCAGAAGCCATTTCACAAAACTTGACAGGGTGTGTGAACATCTTGGGTTGGTAACTTCTCATACTACTCCCATTGAGGGTATTAGTAAGGTTGCAGTCAATATGTCTTCTTGACAAGACACCTGAATGTTCCATTAGAAAGCTAGGAAAGTAAAATTAACGTATTAGACCGTACGGGAGAATGGAAACACCAGTTTCCTTCACGTGATTGTAAATTTATTTAAGAATAATAATATGTTGCACCAAGCTGGGAAGTAACTTTACATATTCCTATAATATTAATTCTTCTGTAAGTTTGTTTTGCAAATTATTATTCCCAGCATGAGCAAGGTAGTTGTCAAAATCAGAAAAAGACAAAATAAATTTGGGCCATTGACAATGACGACAACTTATCTACGTGCCATTTTATTCTTGTCAACTTCCTAGAATAAATTATATTATTGATAGTCTTAAGGCCGATCTATAGAATCACTTCTGACCTGCTGGCTCGAATAGTAAATTTTTTCCAAGTCACAATATTGAAAAATATTTACGTAAAAAAACCTTGTCTTTAAATATTTTATTTTCCTCGGCCGTTAAGAACCGAAAAATCATATACCAAAACTTCTTACAATACGCAACAATACAATAGTTAGTGATGAAACTTGTTTCTCATAATATAAAAACGAGTGCTCTTTATGAAAAGGCAGGTATCAGAGTTTGCCTCAACAAGTGCACGGTTAACAGGTACATAAATGTAGTCAATTTATGCCTACCAAGGAATTTCTTACCTGGATGTTTACTAATCAATTGAAACAAGACGATTACTTTCGTGGAGCTTAACCAGAGACAGAAAGTTCGTTTGCAGTACAAGTTATTAAATTTCTCGAGAAGGGAGGTACTCTTTTGTAACTGTAAAATATGGTGATTTTGTGTTTATGTAAACTACATAATTGTCCTGTGCACTTGTTTGTATCACGTGACTTAATATTCTCTCCGGGGAACTTATTTACGAAAATCATTCATTCAATGATATAAATTATAAAGCATTGACTGAAGTGTCAAATGTCACTGTTAATAAATATAAATCAAACGGCGAGTAACTTTTTATGTATGATAAGAAAAAGAGTAATAAAACGTTCAAATTCCCGCACATAGGTAACATTCTCAAAAAAAAATTAACAGAACTCTGAGGAACGACAATATGCTACCATTCTATGCATAAAGTCAGGTTTTCTCTGTGCAATATTGATTTCGCAGATTTAAATTCGAAGATTAAAAAGATTTAATTTTTTTATTAATATCTCAATAAAAAAAAGTGTGACTCCTTTCAATATTCAATGTAGAATGTTATGTATTACGACCTTGAACATGTTGCACATCAAGTGAATTCCTCCTGGCACCCACACTTTACTTCCCCCTGGGTTACGCCACTCTGTATAACTCTAAAAACTAAATAATTTAGGACTATTAGTAATTATAGTTCTCTTCCTAAGATTGCATTATAAATTTAATAGTTCCAAGAATAGAACTCGAGGTACTTTCCACTTGTGAGGTATGTACGAAAGTTATTTAGTAGACTTGGACAATTTGTCGTTTTGTATTAATGGTTTCGAAGTTGTGAGGCAGATACTCATCGTTACGAAGGTTTAACATTATAACTACAAAATCTACAACTAAATAAAATACACTACAAAACGTACAATCTTTTTTACTTTAAAATATGCGCAATTCAGTTTAAGCTTCAAAAAACATAGTGTAAGGCCCTGCATGTGGTGTACATAAAAATGTATTAATAACCATCGTACAGAAAATAAATACTTCAACCAATAAACTACAAAGACTAATTTAAGAGGGGAAACAAAAATTGTATATTTTTTGGTAACTTGAATCTAATATTTAAATCTTAAAAAATTAAAAATCTAATTAGTCAGACTAATAATAAACCTAGGACCGACATTAAGATTGTTAAGAAATGTTCAATCGTAAAACAATCAGTTTGTGTTCACGGTACAGGTAAATTTGTGTGTGCAATTCAAAAAGGACATAATGATTTTATGTGGGATTGCGCAATTAAACCATAAGCCAATAAATATTATTACTCTAATTAAAGTCGCATGATGCCACAATTGGTGACACAGAAACCCAGACATTCACTCTATAACTTGTAAGTTTCAGTACCACTTTGTACTCTAACCTAGTACAACACGTTGAACAAAATCATGGTAGACTCTTGACATTTCACTCTCAGTTAATGTCTTTACAATCAGATCGGATACACCGAGATCGCCGTTGCAGGGCAATAAAAGAACGAAAAGTGGGGATTTCAACGTAACTTAGAGTGTACACGCCTTCGTCGAGAAGTAAACATTTTCAATAACATTTTGTGCATTATTAGGTCACACATTTAAATCGTATGCGACATTCTAAAATATCAAATTGCGAAAATGCGTAAGATGCTTAGAAAAATGATATTTGTCCGTCGTGTTTTACACAAATCGTTCGAGAGTATGAGATTTTCTATAAGGCGAACGAAAAATCCTTCAAGAACACCTGAATTATTAATTCAGGTTTCGGACTTTCCACCCGTAGAATAGCAAAAGTCTCGCAGCCGAATTTCGTAATACATATTTCTTAATGTAATATGCCCGATTTAGAAAATAAATTGAATTTAATTCGTTTAATAACTGAACGGCATTCGAAGTGACAATGTATGACGGGACTAATAAGTCAATACTAGTAAGGGATGAACTAAAGAAGATGTAGTTCTATTGTCGCTCGTCGTTTTATTGTAAATACTGTGACTTTCTTATGTATACTAAAAACGACACATTGTAAGATATACAAAAACAATGAAAAACTACGAGAGATTACATCAATTGATTTAGTATATTAAAATAAGATCGTACAGCTTACTTGCTACCGCAGAGTTTGCCTTCTTATTATTGTAATTTGTAAGAATATGATTCTACATATTATTTTCCTCTTGGTTGCTTTTGTTTTACACGTTTTTCTGTTTTGTAAGTCTTTAGTTGTTGCTTTGATGATAAAAAATTTAAAGTTAAAGGTGTTACGTGGTGAATGTTACAATTGAAAAAGTTGATTTGACATCATCCACGTTACACAACCTTGAACGTAAAGACTTGGTAGATCGGTTCAACTGTCATTTGCATTTTTAATAAGCGAACAGGCTGACTTTATTTAGTTAACTTGTAATTAACGTTTGAATTAAATAAATTAATTGTACTTTGTTCCGTCGTCGCTAACAATAGCAACAAATATGAATCGATCGATTGGTTTTTTTGCCTTCTCCCGGTATATCTGCCAAACTGTGGCGGTTTCTTCCGTAAACAATCGCACGCATGACTGGTAATATTCAATTGAATCGTTGCACAATTAATTACGAGTAGTTATTTTGTAATTATTACATATTATAAGTCAAACCTCATTTGTGCAATTTTGGTTGTTTTTAATTAACTGATTGTTAATTAGTTAATAGTGGTGTTCATGTAACAACTAATCGGTCAGTGCGATAATTCCTTTTAATATTTTGAAACTTTGCAATGCGAATTTTCCGAAATGTAATTATTAATTTAAAGAACCCTCTCGGTTACCAGCCAGCCACTATGAGTTATTCGAATTTTAAAAATTAAACATGTTAATAAACAACGTTATAACTGCAGTCAGTTGTAACTGTTATGTGCGTAGGTGCTACCTAAACTATGAGCACTCGGTTGGGCTCGTGAAAATGTTACACATATATAAGTAATATGAGCTTTCGTTTTGTTTTAGTATATTAATTTATTGTCTTTATTAGGTATATGTTTGACAACAGACGTGGATCTCCTCTTGTTGCACATGAACAACGCCAGATATGTGCGAGAGCTCGATTTTGCACGGTTTGACTTCTTCAAACGCACGGGTCTCTTAAACAAGATCAAGTCTAAGGGCGGCGGAGTAGTGCAGGGAGGAAATTCTATTAGATACAGAAAGTTTATTAGGCCTTTTACAATCTATCAAATCAAGAGCAAGGTAAGTGATGTACAAATTCAAAACCGGTGCAACCGCATGTTATATAAGAGTGACCACAACTATTAGGACACCGTATCCTTGTGGGTATTTCATTAACTTTAAGTAATGAAATTTTTCTTGTTTCAGATATTGTACTGGGACGACCAAAATATTTACATGGAACATCGGTTTGTTACTCCGAATGACGACTTCGTTCGCGCAATAGCATTTGGAAAGTAAGGCGATGTTTAGAGGCTGACACTGTTTGAGGTACGGTTAATGATATTGTGTATGTATTTATTGTTTCGTTGCAGGCACAGAATCATGAATTGCAACGCAAACGACGTTATGATAGAGCTCATCACTGAAAATGGAAAGCTCACAGAAGAAACGTACCTGAAGCCGTCGTTACCATTGGAATTGGCCAAATGGATCGAGAGTAACGAGATTTCGTCGTCAAACCTGCGAAACGGGTTATGACAGCCGACGAAATCAGGTATGGAGACCTTGCCGAGCCTGACGAATCCACCTCCCGAAGAGAATGTAGGATAACTCGGTTGTCGGCAAGAAAGATGCTACCAAAGAGGTGAACACAGCGCATCGACCACTTGCAACAGGAGCAGTTCTGCTCTTCGTGCCTGACACCTGAAGATGCGTATTTTCCTAAATGCAATTGCTTAGAAAGCAACGCGTCGTCTTTCATTTGTCCGGATTCTTCCATGTTCAGTTCATCACATTATTTAGACTGCCGCAGTTACGCTGACTTATTTCAGTATTGTCCAGTTGTATTGTTCTAATGTAAAGTTACAGTAATTTGCAGTTTCTGTCATTTGTTTCCAAACAGAAGTTTGATCGTTTAATTATATTAATGAATTACTCGCTGCTACAATGTAATAGTTACCAAAATGTTCTCGGTTTGAATTTATCGTAGTTCTCTAAGGACTTGATGCAGGAGAATCTCAAAGTATTCGTGTAACGGTTACAAGAATTCTTGTTGGTTAACTAACTTCCGGTTTTACAGTAAAGTAATGTAAATTTATTTTACATAAATAAAATTTCTTGAAATTCTTTGTGTAATATCCTTTATTTGAACTTCGTCGATCCGAAGAAACGTCGGAAGCAATGGAGCAAGTAATGGAACTTGAATTTATATAAATATTAATTTATTGTAGAAGCTAATTGAGTACCAACCAACTACGGGAACAGTTCATAAAAAAAAGAAGAGTTCGATTCTCGGTGATTTTACGTTATTCAATCTAATAAATACCTGGAAGTGTGGTACTTATCAGAGCGAAAAAACTTCTCGCTCTCTAGTACCGGCGGGAGAGAGAGAGAGAGAGACGTGACAGAAAGTAAGGAAGTTTTGTTTTTGTCACTCATAAACTAATAGCTCGCCAAATTATCTAGCGAAGATAAATGGTAAGATGTGACTACTGAGGTACCGGGTACCTCACCGCGAACCCGGTTGAGGGGAATGAAATTGCCATAGAGTAAAAAAACGAAATCCAGTTACTCGCAACGAGTACCACCGCGATCAGATTTTATATTTTAATAAACTCCATTGAATTGGCCTATCGCATGTTAATAATTACAAATAAATAAAAATAAAATAATTTAAATTGAAGTAAGAAGGAGCATGCTCTTCATTTAACAAACAAAACATGAAATGACTTCAGTATGAAGAAGTTCGATGGTACCGACTACCTGAAACCGTGTACCATCTTCTAGGTATCAAGGTTGACCAGTTCTTGTGGTAGGAAACGGCCAACTTGAAGAATCCCTTTCCTCCTGGCGTCAATTTATGACTCTGTGATAAAATGGTCGTTCTATTATGGTTCCACATCGCTTAAAATGTTCAAAATAATATTAATTTCGGTTTTAATCACGGTTGCAAACGTGAACCTGACAAATGGTGAGTACCTGTACGAATCGTTCGTGGCACACGTCATATGTCATTCCAGACCGGGGAAAAAATTAACGTTAACAGACAATAGTTTTCGAAAGTAGTTATCATTTACAAAAATAATAAAATATAGATTCGTCTTAATGAGTCAATCGGTTCGTCACCACCATCGTTGAGTTGTGGTACCGTATGGAACGCGTTACGGTCACTTTTTAGGTTATCTTCCGTTGCAGGTGCCCTCAGAAGATGTTACTCTTGTCGGTCCAGAGGAGAGTTGGGCAGCTGCCGAGATCCTTTCAAGGTCAATTCCACAATGGGAGAAAAGGAAAAGGGCATCGAAGCTGTTCCTTGTGCTTCCGGCTGGTGTTCGAAAATAATCGAAGGCGGAAACAACGATGGTGAGTGCTACTATACGGGTAACCTTTAAGTTCTCTTTCCGAATGGTCGCCATTAGTTTCAGAGCATGCACTAAGAGAAATTCAACAGAAATAACAATGAGGTTCTTCCCGTGTTTAAGGAATGGAACGAATGCTTCGGCTATGTTACATTTATTATTTGGTTCTCAATGTTTTCTATGTCAAAAACCTAAGATGTAAAATTATGGTGGGTTTCGTTAGTTTGTACTGGCAACAGATTTGTTGGTATACTGAAACGAGTAGACTTAAGTGACAACTTAAAGTAATAGCCTACAAGATTTAACTTTACCTTAAGTATCCAGGAATGGAATTCTATAGAAGAACAAGGATTTTTCTTCATCCATAGACTTACTTCAAAACACTTGTATCATTCAATAAGACGTTATTACATAGAAGTGCGTCCTGAAAACTAAATACATGAGATAGAACGTATTCCCCAAAGCATCAAAATCATCTTGAAAGAATACAAATAATTCATTTATAGTTTCTTAAGAAAGCATCTAATATCTGTAACTTTAATCTACTCGTATAACTCTTTACTAACTATTATATATGTTTTTCAATTCTAGACTATGGAATAGCAACAGAACGACAGTGTTTGCCCAGAGGACCATCAGATTCCGAAGAAAGATGTGCCAAAACCGAGTGGAACCACAAAAAGGTTTACATGTGCTTTTGCCAGGGAGACCTATGCAACGCGTCAACAACACTCCACAAGTTTAATTTGACGTTTCTGTTATCTGCACTTGAACTTCTTCTTCTTCTATGTATAACGGTCTAATGACATTACCTGGACATTCTACGCGGACATGTCCGAGTCGTCGTTTGTCCTCTCGTCCAACAGTTTCTTGGCTTCTTTACAAATTTTCCTCATTTTATTCCTGGACCGAGACCGAATGCAAGTGACGAGAATGCCCAGAAGGTAGACGAAAAAGCAGAGTATGAATACGAAACCCAAACACTTTAAATGTTTTGTGAATTCTGTATAAAGAAACGGACAGAGAGAGAAAAAACTGTGGGTACCGGTACAATTTCCTGATGGTTCAACAACAACAAAATCCTACTCGCACCTTTTGTGAAAAATATAGATCTTGTCAAAACTATTATTCTGACTTCTTGCATTTGTAGTCCGTCCACGAAACAAGTGTAGTTACCCGATTCTTTTTCGGTTACTTGGAACAGGTAAAGAGTATTAAAGGAGTCAACGTAGAGTCGGGGTTCTTCGGTGTTCAGTATGTAGTCGGTGCCTTCGTTGGGGTTCAATCGTACTCCATTGTATTCCCAATGAACGTCGGAATCGATCGTAGAACTAGAAAAATTTAACACCTTGCTACTTTTAGGTATTATTTCGAATATTTAGGTCTGCCATCGTCAGGTACGTCAGGAGAATGATTCCTTGGTTTGATGGGTAGCGTATACAATATGGTGTACAACAACTGTTTGTACTCTTACTCGGGACAGACCAATGTTAGATGAGCTCCCGCTGCCAAAATTATAGACTTCTTGTATCTCGGTCCCTTCTTGTGGGGTTCTCCCTTGATGGGACCGCTGCACGTTTCACGATGTACGAAGTCGGGAATCATGTACACAAGGTTATAGATTTCACGGTTGAGTTTCCGAAGAAGGTGACTCCTGCAGGACAAAGCCAGTCCCAAATCTTTGACGTTCTCCATCACGAACTTCGATTCAATCGCGTCCGATTTGAATTTCTGATCTGAAACACCATCAGAATGAAATTACACCTTCTGGAGAGAGAAAAACAGGGTGCGCACACTCTCACCCGAAGTGACATCATTGTTGTAAATCAAATTTCCAAGGTGGACGCTGTTGAGGAAGTTGTGGTATGTCGAGTCATTGTTTAACTCCAAGAAAAATTTGACTCTACATCTTCCGACACGTGACCTGATTCCTTCTTTCCTGAAGCAGAAATCGCATTCCGACCAGGTTGACCATTCGGTGAAAGCCTGAAAGCCGAAAAGGGAGATGGTTCACACCTGAAAATGTTGTCTGAACAGGTGGCACTGTCACTTACCTTGATGTTGGTCGTGTTTTCGGCGAACGTTTTGCAGGATAAAACTTTATTGACCTCTCCAATGTAAAACTGTGTGTAGTTTTTAAAATCTTTTACTGATCCGACTATTTCCTCCTTGGGTTTGGTACTGACTGAAAGTAGAGTAACCCTGCAGGGTAAGTCTTCGGCGGCACATTCGGTTTTCATTAAGTAGTACTCACAGTCGATCAGGTAGGTGAAACTATTCTTCGGAGGAGTTTCATACGGCGCCTTACAGAAGTACAGTCCGACATCGCTTCGTTGCACATTTCTTATGAGGAGAGAGTGATCTTTCGTGATGAAAGGAGATGCCAGACAACTGCTGTCATCCACGCTGGGCTCCAGCTCCGTGATGTCGCCCGTGAAAATGCGCCTTTGTACGCTCCACGTCCTCGGAAGACCATGGTCTTTCTCCTCACTGCGTGCATGTACACAGATACAAATGAAGGCAACGGGTAGGGGCTACTCATGGCTCGTGAGAGTACTCAAAACGGACCTCGTACCAGTACTTGCACTCGAGGAGCACCGAATTACCTTCATACGTATCCACCACAACTATACCCTCGGATTTTTCAATTTTGATGAGACGATTGTTCGACTTGCAGAAAACGTCCGCGTCGTACACATCCGCCTCGTCACAAATCACTTTCGACGTGGTGCTTGTCTCTTCGACCTGTTGGACTGAGAATATCACTAAAAGTACCAAAGTTTTACTATTGAAAAAGTCGAATCCCAGCATTTTCACAACGATGGATCATCATGGACTCTGAAGGCCGTTGTATTCCACAATAACGTTAAAATTATTACAGGAAACACAAAAATAATAACTTGATGTCATTTTCAAAACTTATTTTGCAGTCGTGTGCGTCCAAAGTTGAAAACCCCAAAACTGAGAAGGCTTTGGCAATACAAAATGGTTGCTCTTTGTGTATCACTAAAATAAATTTCTGTTACTACATTTTTTGGGGGGGTTTATATATACCATTGTAACATATTTTTGTCCTTTATGTGCGACACATAGGACATAAGGATATATATGTATACGGATCAAACGGGATTATACATCCGTGGGAAGTATAAATATATATCTATGCAAAGAAATTGAAATTATCAGTTGTCAATAAAATATATATGTATAATGATATAGAATTTAAACATGTCAAATAAACTACTACTCAGACCCCTCAACTTATTTACCCAATTGAACAAGTTTTCCGCGAGTGCCGAAAAGAAGAAAAACTATTCAAAGGTATCTCGTCTAAAGCCTGAATTAGAAGAGGGTTTTAACAATCAGATCAACACAGAATTCTTCGCGAGTTTCACTTATTTGGCAATGGTAATTGACCAGCCGGCCGTGTACTTACGACGTTTTCGGAACAAGTGCAAAAGAAAATAAGTTCTAATCGATCACTTCTAGGCGTCGTATTTCGGCAGACAGAACGTCATGCTCCCCGGATGCTCTAAATTTTTCATGAATCAAGCGCTGGAAGAACGAGAGCATGCACAGAAGCTGATAGACTACCTCAACCAAAGGGGTAGCACCGTGTTCCACCAGAGCATTTCAGCACCGCAAAACCAATGCTGGGAGTCACCCCTGAACGCCTTTAAGGAAGCCTTGGAACTGGAGAAATTCGTCACTCAGGTACGTCTAAGAATTCACCCGTGGCAGTAGCGACTCAGAGCAATATTACACATAAAAATATATTGCTTTTACAGAAACTTTTCGAACTTCATAAAATGTCCGAAGAGTGTGGGGATTTGTGCGCCTGTAACCTACTCGAAAACGACTACTTGGATAATCAAGTCGAAGAATTTGACACCTTATCCCGGTACATAGCTCAGCTTGAACAGATCGGTCCCAACGGTCTAGGAATCTACATTTTCGACCGACACTTACTAAAAGATGTAAAAAAGCAAACGTAATATATGTGTGTACACGTAGATTTATGCTTTTCTCCCTGCTGACATCGAACCCCTCGACATGAAAGGTTTTCCATAAATCAACCAATCCTGCACCAACTCCATCACCGTTCCCATTCGTAATACAACTACTTTTTAGGGCAGTTCTCAGTCGGCTTTTCTTAACTTGGCACTGAGAGTTTCGACGCTTGTCAGCCACTCTCTCAATTCCTCGGGCATCACGGGTGGTTTGTACTTGTCCTTGGCCAGAGTTCTGATTAAGTCGTCGGGAACAAAGTTGATGGCGTTTTGCTTGGTGAGAACTATGGCTCGAACGAAATTATCAGGAGTTATGAATTGGTGTTCCAAATAAATGGCCTTCTCCTCCCAGTAAATTAACTGCAACAGTAAGCGGAGTAGACAGTCCAACTTAATAATTAATAACCATTTACTCTACCGTTCATAAAGCCTACTATTTTATGTAGATTATCTACAGCATCTCTTACCTTAGTCTCTATTCTGTAAAAGCTAAAATTTTGAATTGGTCTTCTGTAACGAATTGTCGAGGCTCCCTGTAATGCGTGTCCGTCCTTCTTTTTCATCAGATCGTACATTCCAGTCAGAACGTAGAAGTCGAATCTAAAAACAAATCATTATGTAAGTTATCAAAATATGCACAAATGAATATAAGAGGTGGTAGTCAGTAATGGTATCTAAAAACATCATGCGACAACTAAATGGCCTCAAAATACAAGTCTACGATGTGGCTTGCGGACGCCAGGTTGCCGACGACAGGACACTCTTTTAACAGACAACAATAGTGCTCGGTAGTTTCACTACCATCTTTGGAAAATCACCTGGCAAAATCCAGGTCCCTCATGTAACGAGAATTATTCATGTGTCTCATAAAAATATCCAAATCTTGGGTTGTGCACCATCCTGGAAAAAAAAACAAGTTTTATGTTTATGTCCTGCAGTGAAGAGTAAAACCCACAGTTGATCATCAAAATAGTGAGGTACCCAAAATAGATGTCTTATCGAATATGTTAACTCGCTTTTTAAAGAATTGACCCAGTCCGACGAGAAAGGCAACTCGAATGAAGTAATTGACATCGAAGGCGATGTATAGAATTAGTAGAACAACAGCTAGACAGGCACACACCATGTTGCCGGGCACGAAATGTCAAACCTGGAATACAAAAATTATATGTAAGTTGTATACAAAAAGAAGGCTTCAGTTAAAGTTGGTAATTTCGTTTGATGTCCGGTTATTATTTTGGTGCAATGTCAAATACTTTAAATTGGCTGTGGCGAAAATAAATCTTGTCACACACAAGAAAGGAAGTCTGGCATTGGTGTAGTGCCTCCAGTTATTGTATACATCTAAAGACTTCGTTTCTCGAGTATTTTTCCAATGTTGAGGGACATAACATCCGACAGGTTCCTTTAGACGTGTCACCAATTTCTGTATGAATCACTACAAATTAGTGAAATGGAATAGACATTTAAATTTCAGCCAACAAGACACAGTGTAAAATGAAACTTCAGCAGTCCGAAGTTCACTGACTCGCTTGTTTATGTGTCTTGTATGCTCTTCGTGAAACGAAATTGCAACCAGTACACTAACCCATCTTATTTTAACAGTAAATAAATTCCATTACTGACGTCAAATAAAAATAACTCAATACCTCACGAATATCAGATGATGGCCACTCAACAACAAATTCTTGCATATCTCACAATAATCTTCACCGGTGTTGGTATCACCAAACGAAAGAACAAGTTAAATGATTTGAAATAAAAAAAAGATACAAGTTTTATTGTGTAAGATTTTTACCTGTTAAAAAACGTCACCTGCTTAATGAAATGGAAAAATTGAAAAACCGTCCTCTCATGAGCAGTTAAATTCACAAACTACAATTTCATCATGACTGGTTGAACGATGGCCGAAGTACCCGAAGTACCCGCTCCTGGCGGCAGACACAAATAAAACAGGTGAGTTGGGTCAACTTGTAATGGCCGATGAAAGAACGGTTTTCGCAGACGCAAATGACCGTTTTAGTCGTCAAGTTGAACTTCTGGTCAAGTATAAATAAACACAAAAGTAAATTACATTTTAATACATTTTTTACATTTTTCTTCTTTCTGCATTAACTGGTCACTCTAATTATATGACCTCACTGAAAACCCGAATTCGTTGTTTTTAAACGTTTGTAGTAGGCAAGTAAAATAACATTCGGTAGACAAGACAAATAATTTTTTATATTTCACATAAAACGGCATTGATTAACAACAGGTAATGCATTAGCTGTGTTCTGTTGTAGAACAGAAATTTAAATAATCAATATTGATTCATTGTATATTCAGGTACGCAGAATAAATAATTTATTGTTTGATTACTATTCTATTAAATCACTATTATGAGTTATTTGGTAAAACATTCTTTGTTAATTACAAAAGCAAGAATATTTATGAATATATTATTTATGTCATAGTTGCCAGACTCTTTCGAAATTATTATTTTTAAATTAAATAAAGTTGCTCTCAAGCTGCAATTCTTGAAATAAAATTACAATATTAATGTCTATCATCTTAAAGAGTTAAAAAATTTGTTGGCATATCAATATAAAATCAATAAAAAAATTTTTTCTTTGGTTAAACTGGTCAAAGTGCTAAATGAAAAACATAGGGCATTTTATTAGTTCCAACAGCTTGCAGATAGGAACACACCAATTTGTAAAAACTTTGTACTAAATTCTTGTACAAATGTCATTCTGCCTACAAATTAGCTGGTTTCAGTTGCGGCCAATATGGCTTATGCTGCCTGACTTATTTGTCTTTTATTTTTGCAGAATCTTCACCTTCACATGTGGGGCAACAGATCCCCCAATTTGTTTATGAAAAACTGTGGCACCAATTTATTCTCCTCTGTATCTGTAGAATTTGCATATTTTTCAACATCTGATACAGATGTCACACCTGTTAGGACTAAGAGAGTTTGAAAGCCACAATTGTTACCAAAAAGAATATCTGTATTACACCTGTGTATGAAGAAAATTAATGATAATTGATTTCTGAAAGTTAATAAGTTTCCTTGAATTTTACCATTTGCATATAACACAAACCTGTCTCCTATCATTAATGTTCTGCTTGGATCAAAATCAGCTAATTCTCTAATTATATTTTTTAGATAGACATTTGGCTTTCCCACAACAAATGCTTTTCTCCCTGAGACAGCCTCAAGGCATCTGACAAAGGCTCCACTCCCTGTAAAAATTAATGATGAAAAAAATTTTAATTTAAAATTTAAAAATATGTAACACTTTCACAAGTTGGCCTATTTAAAATTATACCTGGAAAAACAAACTGCTCTTTTTCACCCACTGGAAATGTTTCATCAGTGCTAGTAGCAATGAAATGGCAATCTGGATTCTTTAAATAAGTAGCTGCCTTTAACACTTTTGGATAAGAGAAATGGGCATCAAATCCGATAAGAACAGCTCCTATATCAGGATCATATTTTAATTTTGTTTTAACATATGAGTCCAAAGTTGATTCAACTTGATCTGGCTGTAATATTATTAAAAATTACAAATCTTTCTTCTAGGTACTACAAAACAAAATAATTTTAGGCATTACTAAAAAATATTTACTCCTATGTCCGTGTGTTTTATATTGGCTTTCTGCAGTTCTTTTACAAGGCCTTGATTTCCTATTAGGTAAACTTTTTTGTTAAAGTTCAAACTTTTTAAATATTTGGCTGCCAAGAATGAAGTGCACAGAATATTTTCCTGCAAAAAAATTAAATTAGTACAAGTATTGCAATTTCAAACTCATTGAAGCAAATGTTCTGATATCTAACCTTTGTTGCCTTAAAACCAAGACTGTGACATTTTTCAACAAATTCTTCCCTTGTCAATGAATTATTATTAGTGACATAAAAGACTTTTTTGTTTGATTCAAAAAATTTGTTCATTGTGTGCTGTGAATTTTCAATCATTTGTTTCTCTAGCCAGAGAACACCTATAAAAATTTATAATTATGCACAGAAATAAAAATGATAAAGGCTGCCACCATGAGTGTAAGCCGCTGAAGGAAGACGTAACAAAGGGGTCACTTATTGCCCACCAATTAAAAATGATTTAAACAAATCTTACATAATATAGTAATATAATATTTATTTAAGGAATGGTCACTTACCATCACAGTCGGATAAAACCGTGTCGAACGAAGCTAAAAACTTTTTGATTTCATTGGCAGTAGCGGTGTTTAGGTTTTTCGGCATCGGAACCATGTTGGCCGAAGTTCTTGAAGGCGACAGATTCTTAAAAACAGCGAAATAATAAAATAAAAAAAATAAAAAAAATAAATCAATGTAAAACGTATATATCCCTCGACCTCCGAACTTCGAATGCGGCCCCACAGCCTTCTTCAGGCGCCGCAGTGAAAGCGCCAATCAGCCATTATAAAAAATCAGCCAATGAAAATTAACGGAATTTTTGTCGCCAAAGTTTTTTTGCTAGCCATCCAAGGAATTTAATTAAATCTCAAAGATTGCATTGTTTAACTCTGTACTGTGTGTTTTCTCTATTTGTTAATTGTAGTAAACAATTCTTAAATTTTATTATTTTATTTAATATATTTTTTTCCTCTTTTGGATAGATATTTCTTCTTTTTCATAACGGACGAACCAACGTGAACCAATTGAAGAACATTGGCGGGTACATTTAATATGACTTCCAATTGAAAACTGTTTCTCAAAAAATGTCAACAGGTCAAGCACACGCGCAGACGTTTGCTTCTGTGTTGCAATAAAATATACAAGTACAAATAAAAGAAGTGTGTAAAGTATTAAAATTTATGACACTTTTTGCTTGACACGCTATGCGGTTACTCCATCAGGGTAACACGAACCTGTCATTTCTGTAAGTAATTTTTAATTAAAATTGGTTTACTCGATTCAACTTTGTCGCAGTTACCATACAATGGGAATGTTGTAACATAGAAACTGAAAAAAATATTACGTAAGGGTTATACTGTTGCACACCCCTCTACAACATGGGAAAGTAGTCAAAATGGAAACATTAGAAGAGGTGAAGAATCAGTAAAGTATATTTATTATAATTTATGTCATAATCACAATTAATATTCAATCAATTCTGTCACATTTTAATTTCCATGTAATCTTTCTCTGCTCCCATCGGATCGCACCTCTTCCAACACTTCACTTCTTTTCTAACCGTCAACCGGTCAAATGTAAGGGAATATTCTGACGACTGGAGATGACATCACCTGGGAAATTTGTCAGAACCTCTACAAATGGAGGAACAACGAAAAACAAAATTAAAATACTCTAATAGGTAACCTGTACGCGGGAGTATGTTGTGAAAAAGTATTGAGTCAGTTCGATAAATGGCCGTGTTAAAAACGACAAAGTGCATTGTGAACAAAAAAGATTCGTCACGGCTATGGAGAACATGCCGAAACGTATGAAAAGCCACCCTCGAACAAGGGCAGCATTGGCTCCGCCGTTTTCGACACTTCAAAAAGGCTTCTCTTTTTTCCCAACGAATTACAAGGGGTCTGAATAGTCCGTTATTCTTCTGAAAATCGCCCCCATTTCTCAAAAACAGTTTCAATGCAGGGTAAACATCCTTAGCCGGATACGAGTCAGTTCGCGGCCGTTTCGTCTCTCGCTCAGGTAAATTTGTTCGCGTGTTGGGTGGTGCACACCGCACACCACACTCTCTATACAGGTACGAATCGAATACATCAAAATCAGCGGAAGTGTGAAAGGAAAAAGTTTGTTCCCAACGACCCACGAAATTTTCCCTTGCGAAACCGATCGATGAGAATTCGTCTTTCGATTGTTTTCCCGGGGTGAAACCGTCGCGGCATTTTTTCCTTCTCGTACGCGTCTGTCGCACTTTTCAAATTCCCTCCATTCGCAAAATGTCGAAATTTTGACTCGTCATTTTTTTACCGGCTTCAGCAAACGGACGGAAAGAAAGTGAAAAGGACGCGTCTGCGCTGGAGTCGAAGCGTTCCTTCGTTCGACATCACGCCCGAACCCCAAGTTCTCTCACGGGGTGCGCACATAACCAACCGGGGGTGAAAAAAAGCAAAAAAATTTACGCCATTTGTCTGTCGGTTTGTGTTGAATCAGGAGCTTCGAATAAAAAACGTGTCTGTAGGATTACGTAGAGATAAACGGATATTCAGGTATGAAATTCCCGATGCGTTTTTTTTCCTGTTCAAATCGCCACATTTTTGTTTACAAGAGACAGCTCTCTGCAATTAAATCTGGCGCGGCTGAATTTTCACTTTCATTTCACGAGTTCGTTTGCGAAACAGATTTTGCCAATTCCAATTAGCACACAGCAGCACGAGCTCCTCTTTATTTTGCTGCTCGCCTTTGCGCTCTGTTATTTTTTTTTTCTTCTTTCGACGCGATCAAATCAATGACAACGTTAATTAATCTGCTGTATTAGTCACGGCGTGGTGCGAGTGCACTTCGAAAAATTCACTGCGGTGTAGAATTTTTGCATGAATTTGCTGCCAGAAGTCTAATGCATTTTGCACGGTTCACTTTTTGCACACGTACCGATACATTTCTCAAATTCAAATTCTTGCTAGAATGCAAAATTTTGCAATGCAAACAATGCCGTTGGTCAGACAAGTCGGTTGTCTTTCACTTTACACCGGATAACACGAAATGTGCCGTGTGCATTCGTATGGAGAAAATAAAACAGAAAGGCAAGGATTCTTGACCGTTTATTCGTACTACGTCCCCGTTCTTGTATAATATATTAGTTCAGTGAAATGAAAATAAAATGTCTGGAGTCACATCGAGAACGGTTTTATAATCGTACATTAATATTCATAATCGACGAACGAAACATCCTTACAAATGTCGTTTCTGTTATTTTTGTTTTTGAAGGGAATGAAATCCCAGCAGTTCAAGGACCAAGTTTTTTGCTGGAGTAAAAAGGTCTCCTACTTAATTCCATACTGTTCTGTTTATTTTGACTCCACCCGTTTCGACCTTATTTCACCGTTTTTCTCGACTTGGGGCCATCACTGATACACTTTCATGGGTATTAAGAGCAACACATCCCTCGTGACGTGATCATTTTGACAGATGTTTATGGGGGCTACTGCGGGCAGTCGTGCGGTTTTGATGGGGGTGTGCGTATGTCTGCTACTTGGAGTTTTCAATGACAGTTCTTTTACACCCACCCTATAAATTTCTGCCACAGAAAACGATCATCTTCTCTTGAGTATAAATGTATTCCAATGTATAAATGTATTTCTCGAGTGTAATTTCTGAATGAGAATTAATTACACGTTTTGCCTCCCTGTCATTAGACACAGGCCACAACATGAAGTTTAATATCATGGATTGATCCTGAAAACACGGATCCGTTGGAAAATTTCGTAATACACAACTTTCCCAATATAATTAGTAGTTAATAGTCACCCATGTATATTGCGTTCAAGTCTGAGATGCCTCCTATCACAGCCAAGTGCATGTAAATACAGTTTCCAGAGAACGTTATTTTTCCTGTTGAGAAAGGAACAATCGGTCAACAGGAAAACGAAAATCATTCATTCAATTATTCGCTCTTTCACCGCGCTGTCGATCACTTTTATTGATTTAATAGTTTAGTGACGTCTCCGAAACTAATGTTAAACGCGTCGGCAGAGGTTTATTATTGCCCCCGTCGGTGGTCCGTTTCACCTTCTCGTTGATCATTTTTCTAAATCGTTTTCAAAATATCCAAAATGAAATCAACAGGTAATCAAACATGTCCGAAATAAAACTGAGCTCGATAGACGATAAGGAGATGATAAAGCTGGAGGAGAAAGAGAAAATGCTAAACGAAGAGAATGAGAAAGACACGGAATTTCACGTAACCGAAGAGAATTTAAAGGCAAGTGTAAGAAACAGAAAATGTTGATTTTTTGCAAGGTTTGACCCCCAGGAAAAAAAAAGAAAACTTTCAAAGGAACAGGAAGCGTAAACCTGTAAATGATATGCAAATTTCAGGAAGAAATAGAACAAGTTCGCACGGATGTGGAAATTATAAAAACAGGAGAAGTAGAAAAGATGAAAAAACAGTTGGAAGAATCGCAGAAAGAGTTAGGAATCGGAAAGAGGATTCCCATAGGTGGAATTAAAATTCCAGGTTTCCTGAAGAACAGGTGCAAGACCAAGGTATGCCACAAAACGTCCAGGTTTTTTATTAATTCGTTTATCAGTGTTAACTTCTTCGTTTCGTACGTACCACTACGCTGCTCTAATTCTTCTATCTGACATCCTTCCTATCTTTCTCTTGAACGAATGCTTCTTCTTCTTCTTCTTCTTCTCATGAGACTGTCGAAATTTTATGAACAGGAGGTGGATGGATCTGCCGCGGAACCAGACATAGAGCCTCCCTGCGTGGCCCAAAACGTTAGGAAAGACGAAAGCAAAGACTCACAGGGAGAAAGTCAAAGGCAGTTGATTGCCAAAAGATTTAAGAAAATAATAACGAGAATGCCGTTGCCGACAAGAAGTGGAGAAGCGTCGACAGGTAACAACACCGAAAACCACGAACAAGGAACGAAAGAAGGAAATCCAAAGAAACAGAATTTGATTGACTCCATAAAAATTCCATTGATCTCTGTTTTGCCCAAAAAATTCACGAAAGAACCGAAGGAACAGGTAATCACTCACACGGCACCTACACAGTAGTTTTAGTTTGCTCTAGTAGTTTTATAGCGGCTTGCCATGCTACGGCTGAGAAGTTCTCATGTGCTTAATAGCAAGTCATTTGCCTTCGAAATGCTTAATAGGTTACGAGAGAGGATAAACATTCTGTATCCGTCAGTGGAGTATCATGGATCTTTCATCGCACCATTTTAAAATTTTCAGCAACTTAAAGACATGGAGTTGGGCACGGCAGGACTGGCCTCGATGGAAACGTTAGAGGATTCCAAAGAAAGCAACGGATTGGTTGACGACGGCATGGAAACCGTCAAATTAGATGTGGATGACGGCAAAGATGTAGAAAGTTCAGAATTGTCCGGCAAGAGGAAGCAGGCTCTCTTCGGTACCTGGAACCTTAGAGATTGGAGAAATTGGCCGGAAAAAATGAGGAGTTTGTCCAAACACGAGAAAGCCATAAGTGAGTAGGAAAGTTAAGATGAGACACAACCCTTTACTCTCTCACGGACACATAAACAATTATTGTTCTTTCAGTTGCTGCTATCATACTCTTTTTAATACTTCTACTCTTAATAATAATTCTCGCGACTGGATCAAAACCTCCAACATCTCCACCTCTGAAGGATGGTCGCTATATGGTCACGTCTTCTTCTTGCGGACCTCTCGAAGGGTAAGTTAACAACACAGGAGTTGCCTGTACGTCGTGCGCACTGTACCTTCTAATTTTTTTTTGTTTTTCAGCTTATTTGAAGATGAGATATTTAAGTTCCGAGGTATACCCTACGCGGTTCCACCGGTCGGAAATAAACGGTGGATGTACTCCGAACCATTGGATCAGTTGGACAAGTGTTGGAACGATACCTTGAAGGCTCATAATAGTTCATCGACGTGTTGGCAAATTTATATGGAGCCCAACGGAAAATGGCGAATTGACGGAGCTGAAGACTGTTTAACATTAGACGTGAGTCGACTCTTTTAACGAAATTATTAATCAAAGTAAATATGTCTAATGTACATACAATAAATCTGGAATCTTTGCAGATTTTAACGCCCTTCGTCAGATACGACACTCCCCTTCCTGTTGTAGTTCTGATTGACACTCCTACCCTAGTCGGTGGATCTCCTGGAGTACTCAAACCAACGCCAAAAATAGTGAAAACCAAAGAAGTCGTCTTTGTACGTCCAAACTTTAGACTGGGCATTTTCGGATTTTTCGCAGCCAGCACACTGTCCAATTCAACTCATCCGCCTACGTAAGATAAAATTCAAACTGGTCGACGTTACGAAAATCTCAAAAAACTAATCTATTTCTGTCTGCTTCTTTCAGATCGGGAAACTACGGACTTTCCGACATAATCACAGCACTCAAGTGGATCAAATCGAACATAGTGCACTTCGGCGGAGATCCCAACATGATTACTTTGGTTGGACATCGTGCTGGAGCCACACTGGTGACCGCTCTCGCAACTAGTCATTCAGCCAAAAACTTATTCCAAAGAGCGTGGGCTTCCAGCGGATCTGTCATCTTCCCTCAAAGGGTTCTGCAACTTAGCGAACAAGCAAACCAACCCTACATAAACCAACTTTGCTCGAGTAAGTTTGCGTTACGAGTATTTAATTAACTAGCATTAGGCCGTTGAAAGTAACGTTTGGCGTTCACTGCAGAGAAACCGGACAACCTTCAGTGTTTGAGAACGTACGATGCGGAGGAATTGGTTGAAGCTCTGGACGACTCGTGGAGACCGGTCATTTCGGATTTGCCCACTAGTAAAGAAGTTAACTCATCCAAGCACGAATGGCTGGTGTTGGATGGTACAATACTTAAAGAAGGACTTTGGCAAAGCGACAATCAACATGTTCCTCTGGTTTTGGGTTAGTTTCCTCATCTTCTTTCATTCGCTTTATCCACGGTATTAACATTCATATATTATCGAAGAAAAGAAATGCACTCAAATAAGTATTTCTTAATGACCAGGTACCACAGCCCACAGTGAAGCAAGTCCTCAACTTTGGGAGAAATTACAGAAGATAGCCGGACCAAAGGAAGAGGCCATTGCCGAACACGTCAAGAACAGTTACATCGGAACAAGTGGACTAACGGAAGAAGTTCTCAATTTATATAACACCACCTGGGAAGATCTGACTGCCATGATATCCGACATCAGGACAATTTGCCCCTTGTTGAATTTCACTCGAGCACAGGTAAGGTTGACCCTTAAGCAAGCCGAAGTTCACCGTCTACAAGAAATGAATCCAACACGACCGAATATTTTCAGACCGAACAAAACCTCTCGTTTTACGTTGCTAAACTCGAGCGAAATCACACTGACTTCGGTCAAATAGCCGACATCGATGCCGACATGTCGTCCATCTTGGGAACCTACGAGCCGAGGACGGCCTCCCAAAGAAATTTCGTTGCGGTCATTCAAGAATTGTTCTACAATTATGTTACCCGAGGCGAGTGGAACTCTAAAAAGAAGGACGGAGTACTCATAATAGGAGAGACGGCCGAATGGGAGGACGAGTACCCGAACTGCGATTTCTGGGGCTCGAAAAATATGGTTCCCACCTTCGCGAGACGAGACTAAGGGACTTCATGCAATCTCTCCCAGGGAATCCATCGTCGCTTATACGAGTACTTAATTGATTTTATCATATTGTCGGCTTTTCGAAAAGGAAGTACCAATTTTTCAGCTTAAGCAGTACTCCTTTGACGTCGTGCTTAAGCATTTAGCCGAGTTGAATGATTAATTTTAGATTAATTCGGGCTGTAAGGTTTCCAATTTATAACTAGAAAATGGTTGCCACAAAAACAGGTTGCAAGAGCGTTCTAGGCTTTACAGGGAAGGAAACAGCGTGTGCGTAAGGCAAGGGCACCCTTCACTCGGTTATTCGTAATTTATTTTCGATTCTAAAAGATCATCAAGTACCCATGTGGTAACACTCCTCTCTGCATCACACACTCATTTACCTATACAGACATGGAAATTGCTGGACTAAAACTACCGTTGAGTTACATTCGAGACATGAAATATTTAAGTGGCTAAACAGCTTTGCATATTCTCTAGGGAAATATCATTCACACAGGCACATTCCTACTTAAAATGAACTTGACGTCGGATACCTGAGTGGTACTCAAACTTTATCGTGTTTGAACGAGTTAAAATCCCCTGAGCCTTTCCTCCCGGTCGTAACCAAGGAAAAAACTAAATCACTTTTGGTTGGACTTACAACCGTGATGCATTTAGATCAAATTATTGAGGTGTCTACTTCGCCAAACATCATCTCATGGGTAGGACTCACCACCGGTTCCCATTGGAGTTGTACCGACCCCGGTAAACCTGAACGAAAGCTGCTGTGTGTCCGTCATTTGTCCGTCCAACCCACTTCGGGTGTTTGGTCAATTGGACGGGCCACTTCAAGTTTCCACCAGAATCTGGATCAGCATTGGTAACCGCGAGCCAAATAAAAATGAGCTTTCAATTATATTGATAATTTTGCTATAAATTTGATTGACTGTATTTTAAATTATTTATTTTTCATTTTATACTTAGGAAATTAAATTAATTCAATTGCCAATTAAATGTAAATTAAGTTCTGTCGACGTGCAAAGAAATTTAGAAAATTTATTAGCCGATTCCGAGTGTCAGGTATCGGGTAAAATAGTTCTATTAAGACTTTTGATGATTACTAACAGTACACATAAACCGACATTATTAACAATGTTAACGATTTCCCATTAATAAGTGCATAATCACAACCAGATCAAATAAATAATTTCCGGTTAAACAACATCGAACCCTGCACACAACCCGAGAGAATCGGTTAGTTTGGCTCTAATAGTTAAGACGACCGTCATTAATAGATAATCTAAATTTCTTTCAGTCGAGTTTATAAAAATTTGTAGAAATATTGACTGTGCCATTTTGCTGATTTTGCTTGTATTTAAATTCGTACTTACAAAATTGTAATTATAATTATTATTATTGTTAGGAACGATGTTAAATTGGTAGAGAAGGATCGGTGAACAGTCGTTTGAACCGGAAACTGTAGTTTTACCGGTTGGGCTTTCGTCCAGACTTTTGTATCACACAACTAGACGGATTTTAAGACATTAACGAACTGGCTTTTGACTCTTTTTTTGTCAATTTTACAATTCAAGAGAAAAGACTTTTTTAAAAAACACACACACACACACGGAACGGTGCATTATTTTAAATGAGTAGAGAAGAGAGTAATTTTAAATATGCCTTACCAGAAGGGGAGGTACCAAGAAACCAACCCGAAATTTTAAGGATGAATTTTAATAATAACGTTAGGGGATGAGCGAATCGGTCAACACCGTTGTTATATACGATTTGTTGCGAGCAACGAGGTATTTTCTATTAATTTGACATTAGCACGAGATTTGACAGTACGAAACTTAACGCTTAAGCACAAGGTTACTTAATTTATTTATGTAATGTGGTTGGATTTGTTAGCAAGTTCCAGTTGCCGAAGTTGCGAGTGTTCAACCCTCGGGTGCCGCACTTCTTCGCCAGAAGACATTTCGGGTGTCTTTGGTGTGATTCACAATCACTGCCATGTGTAATCATCGGTATGTGAACTTAGTAAACCTCCCCCTCCTTCTCCTCCTCCTCCCGCTCACTCCAATGGTTATGAATTCACGGCTTTGATAGCAGCAGAAAATTTAAGACACAGAACAGCCATTTGTGACACTTTCCTTAGTGTGCGGGGCGGCGTGCTTAAGTTCACATACCACCAAGAGCCCCTGGTTGTGGACCAGTTTTGTTTTCTATACACCAAAAACAGGAAAAAACGATGTGTCACTTGACTAAAAGTAAGGCTAAAAGGGAGTACTAAGGTTGTCGTCAGGTTAACTTAACTCAGGTTAAAGGATTTTTGGGGTCATTCAGGCACTCCCAAAACTGGTCGACAACCACAGGTAAAACTGGAAATTGAATTTCTGCAACTCTTCCAGAAACAAATCAGCCTCTCCTCCCCCTCTAGAAGCCTAAGTAGATTTTTTACTACATCCACTTCACCCTTTAATAGATGAAATATACAATGAAAAGTACCAGGCCTTCCACACTTATTAATACAGTGAGTTTTATACTACGTATTTTATTTAAAGCGATAAGGCATGCTTTTTGTAAATAAATTTTTTTGTAAGTGAACAATTTTTGTTGTGATCAATGTATTCAATGACTGGGCTTTTTAAATACGATTAAATGTTTTCTAATTGAGGAAGACTCGTGTAGGTTCATGAGAGAAATAAATAATTAGTATTTTCACAGGCGAAAGACGTACCTTTCGGGGCGAGCGTTGACTATTTTATCGTACTACGGTTTCTTTACATATTTCATGGCATTTGAATAAAAATAAACGAGTTTTACGTCTGGTTGTTTGAGTTTCCTCAAAACTTTCCTGGAACACTGCGAGACACCGCTTTTATTATTCATTTGAGTTGAGTACGACGAATTTTCTCTCGATGTTACCCAGTTTGTAGTGCGCGAAGAGAATACGTCTACACTACACGTCTCTACATCTACAGATGCCCTCAAAGAGAAATAAGCAGTATAATTCCGTTTATAGTAAATATTAACAGTATTTTACTCAACCTGTACAAACTTTAACAACTCGAGTTATTATTGTTATTATTATTATCGTAACTGCAGTAGCTGTGGTCGTAGTAGCACTAGTAGCACTCTTTATACAAAAGAAACCCAAACCTAGGAATCTTAGCTAATAAAAGGAAATTATACTTTGCTATTAAAATATGTCTAACATTTCAATACGATAGGTAATCATATGGATGATTAATCTATAAAACAAGTGAGTAATAATAATAATAGTAATAAAAGGCCAGGGGTTCTGCGCCAATAAATGTGTCACAGGAGACATTTAGGAGTGTGTCGGGGGACACAGAATAAAACAAAACGGATATAAAAATTGTAAATGAAATATAAAAGTTGACAAATTTTATTCAATTGCAAAATGATCATCGGTTTAAAATAATTAAATAAATAAAAACCACAAATCATAGAAATGGTGGCCTTCTCACGGGAGGATTCAAACTCACGCTGCCAACGAGTTCGCATAAATAAATTTCTTTACAAATTCACCTGAGAGCGCAGATGAGAACGTGTCTCTCTTTTTTTTTCTACCAGATTTTACACTCCACATTTTACGTGACAACCGGATTGACGTCAAGGTGGACAGTACGTAGTGTTTGCCTGGGAACAAGGGAAATTACACTAAAAAAGCTTCAAACTCATCAACCCCTCGCCGAAAATGATAAAGGTGGAATAAAATTTCTACCGGTTCGACTTTGCACCTGGGTTTTCTAATGATCTACCCGGGATGTCAGACATTTTAGCAGGGTTCGCCGATTACGAGAATAGAATGGAACCTTGTCGATGCGCGCTGAATCTCTACAAGTGACGTCCAGCATCATTCAGGAAAAGAATTTAAAATAAAAAAATAAAATTACATTTTGACGTGGGATGCAAATGAGAGAAACAACAACTAGTGAACAATAGAAAAATACCAGTGCGAGAATAAGTACTTGGAAAAAAAAGAAAGCAGTACAACTCAGGCTTGCACGACTCGGGTTCGCGTGAAATATTGTAATGATTGATTTGATTGATTGGTCGATAGATCGATTGATTCATTCAACTCTGTACACTGCTGTCGCATTATTTTATTATCTCAGGTACGATTAACACTGGTTTCCTTCTTGTTCATCTAAAAACTGTTTCAGTATATTCGTCTCCATCATTATCATGAACTGCTCTTCTCCGTCCGCGTTCTTCTTCTGTTTGAGTATGGCGTGATCTACGAACTCCTTCAGTTGACTTCTGAGCGCGACGTCCGTGCTGATCAAAAGTTCTCTCCTGCATTCCTCGTAGAGTTCCCGGAACGAGATACCCGTTTTCTTGTTACCCGACTCGACTTGATTTTTTATCATGATCAAGAATATTCCGCGACTGTTTTTGGTGAGAGCGGCGAAGACGTTCCTCAGAGAGGACAGGGTGGCTTTCCCGCTGTTCTGCAGCATCAGATTTCCCTCGTAGAGAGTTTCCTCCGCGTAGTTGATGAAGGTCGTGCTGTCGAACCAAACCCAATTGAACTCGCTGCTCGTTCTATTGTCCCAAATCAGAGGTGCATTTATGTGATCTATCGATGCGATCACGTGGATTTGTTCGATTTTACCCAGTCGGGAGAGCATGTTCTGAACTTTCTTGTTCCTCAGCATGATCCCGTCTATGTTGTTGATCGCAAGGTATATGTCCATCTCGTAGTTTCGGATTTTTTGTTCGATTTTTTCGATTCCGTCTGTCGTTTCCGGTTTTATTTTCAGAATGCTGCAGATTTTGTCGACGATTTCCCGGCCGGTCACGTCCGGAAAGAACCCGTTGACGACTATGACCGGGGAGACGTCCAGAAATCTCTCGACGAATTTCCCGATGATTTCTCTCTTCGATCCGGCGCCGTACAACAGCAAATTGTAGTTCTGCTTCAGAATGAAGTCCCACTTGTCGAAAAGGCCGAGAATCTCCTTGAAGAGGGTTTTAATGCAGTTCTTGTGCTGAGAGCTCGCCTCAAAGTTTTTAACGATTTCGTCGAGTTTCTCCTGAGTCAATTTTGACGTTTTCAATTTCTTTAAACTGTTCACTGATAGGTTAGACTTTTTAGCACTTTGAAGGTCACAGTAATTCTCAAAGAAAGACTTTTGAGATGAGTTCTTTTTGGTTTTTGTTTCAGAATCCGAGTTCTGGCTATCACTCAACGAATTGTCAGACAACCTAAAACTAGAATCACTGTCAGAACCTGAGAAATCATCTTCATCACTGTTTTCCAATATCTTCTGAATGTGTTTTATATCTCTTATCATTTTTCTACGTATGGAGAATGGAGTCTGAGCAGAATCATTCTCCTTTGAGACCTGTTTCCTCTCCTTTGGCTTACCCATGCTATTGGGCTGATTTGTTTTCATATTGTTTGGTGTCTCCACCGAAGACTTTTGACTGCCTTTCATGGGTGTGACACTATTTTCAAAATTATACATTTTTTTAGCTGATATATCTCCGTCGTCGAAGAGAGTACTCGGTTGTGATACTTCTACTTTTTCAACATCAACATTTTCTAATGCTGCTAATGCTAATTCTACATCATCTACATATTTGGAACGTTTCATTTTCACCTCCCCATCCATGTCATCCTGATATCCCTTCCGTTTTTGAGTCGCTTTACTTTCATCTGTATTATTAGGTTCATTTTTGTTTGACTCTATTTCTGTTTTGATCTTTTGCCTCATTAGCCTTTCATATTCTTTTTTTGATACTATCGTACTTCCAACTAATTCATCAGACACAAATATAACATCAATTGTTTTCATTGTATCACGTCCCTTGACATGATACAATGTTTCACTGTTCTCCATTTTTACAGGTTGAGCTAAACTCTCAGTCTTCCCAAGTAATTGCATTAATTTATTAAGCCTAAAAAATAAAACAAAACATTTTAGTTTCTGCAATAAAAAGTGCTCTTAGCTTTTAGGTTAGAAACCAATGTACATGGCAGGCATGTTTGACTCAATACCCATGGCCCAAGGTAAATAGTCATGATAAGAATATGAAATTACCCATAATTTATGTCAATCTATTAAAATCAATCTAATGCTTCCCACCTTTGTAGCACGAATATCGGACATGAATAACCGTGCTGTGTCAGTAAAAGTAAAAAGGAAAGAGCACAACACGACGGTGAAATTCTCTCGCCTTTATTCAAGAAAATGCCCGTGTGAACACAAAAAAAATATAATAAATATGTTTGAGGTGTGACACAACAGATTCAAAATATTTACCTAAATGATTTCGTTGCGATAAATTAAAAAAAAATTATTGCATTACTGTTATTTATTTTTAAATTGAGTGTTCGTACAAACGGTTCGCGCAATCGATTCCATGCGACAACCCTAGGGAAAATGTCTCAGCGTTTTCTATTTCTATTTGACATGAACTACTGACAGTCAGCGGTCCTCCGAAAAACCGCCGATAAAAAACTCGAATCCTAACTGATTTCGATTGAAAATTAAAAAGTTTATTCATAATCTAATGTGTACATCACTCATCGCAGCCTCCTTCGTCCCGCAATCCAACGGAAGGCTTCGCTCGTTCGCTCCAAATTGCTGCCACTTTCCCGCGCGTAAAAATTTAAATTAACATCATTTTATGTCCAGTCACTACTTAGTTTTACTAAACAAAACGATTTTGAAAATTACAATAATCGGTAGTGTCTGTTTTAATTCTAGATAAAATTATGACAAGGTTAGCCGGACACAACGAAAGGCAAAATAATTGTATAATAATTGTAACGATGAACATATGCCGCACTAAGTGATTGTTTTACATTTTGATATTATTTCCCATACTTTTGTGAAATTTTTTTTTAAATTTTGAATTCTCCCAATTTTTACTTTTGGTTTCCTTGAATTTTTCTTAAAAAATGGGTTCACATATTATGAAGATGTTTCAGCAAAGTTTTCTGTCTGCACGTCACGATTCTACGGAGTCTGAATTTAGGTAATTGTGTATTGTTCAAGAAAATTTTTTTAAGGAAAGTCGACAAGTTAAAAATATTATTTTAAGCGATAAAAAATAAATCACTTTTAATTACAACGGCTTTTATAAAAACAAAATAATTCAGTTCATGCTCTGCATGTGTGAACACCAAATTCCGAAATAAAATTACTGAAGACAATTTTTATCTACTTCAGTTTTCACCGGTACATATATAAGAAATTACTTATTTTATTCCGTCTGTATTATAACCACATGTAAATGCAAGCGGAAGTTGGAGGTTAGAAAAAACCGATACCAAGCAGATACTGCACTAATGTTCAAATTATTCTGTTTCTTAGAGAAGTTAATTTTGTTAATTTTATTTTGTTTACCTTTGCATAAAAATTAAATTCTAATTTTCATATCCTCAGCATTTTATTAAAATTTTATAATTCCATCCATCACAGCCGAAAGTGAGTTAATTAAGTGTTCAACGATACTGGGGCATCCGACACGATAAAGGTGTATTATATAAAAAGGAGATTCCCACAAGGGTACAACGATAAATATTCACAAAGTGTTTCAAATAATGTTCACTTAAGAAAAGAAAATTCATCAATATTAATAAATAAGATGACTTAACGTGTTAAGAGATGACGAATATATAAATAACCTTCGAGGCTCTACGGTGTCAGAAAAATTACTTACAAACCCCGTCGCCGAACCATTCGTGCAAATCTACTCACTTTGCATTAGAATGGTTTTCCAGGGTATTTACAATATTTCCAGATCACAATGCCTTATTTCCGGATGTTTTTTCTGAAACGAACACAACTTGACATTAGCACGTCAATACTACACGCAGAAACACTACCAGTAACGTTGTAGGTTCTTGTTACCCGTAATTTTAATTCGATCCTATCTATTTCACCTCCCATCATATCCACTATGTTTTCACCATGTTTCAACATGAATTCTTCCAGGTCATCTATCGTGTTCATCTTCTTCACTTCCTAAAATTGCATTTTATATTGCAAGCCAAGTTCCTATTATTAATACAGACATATAATGTATTGGTCGTACCTCCAACATTTGATTCAAGTCTTGCTTGTCGAGGTAAGACCTCGTCAGTTCTCCACCATCGAAGTCCATTTCGGCTTTGTATCGAACTAGGGAATTTCCAATGTCGATACCTTTAACATCGTGTATTGCTCGTATCATCACGTCCGACTCGAGTTCGGCGTTTATCTTGTCCAACCTCTCCTGTGGAATCGACCTAACACAAAAGAGTGATTATTAATACTGTTTTCACTAATGACTGACCACAAAAGTATCGTGTCTCTGGTTCACCTTCCCACCAGGGCGGCCACATTCGTATATATAATAAAAGAAGCTACTCCCGCCAGCAAACCTCCTACTAAGAAACTTCCAATAGCGTCAGGTATATGACTGTTGTAATAAGAACTTAATCCCATGCAACTTGCAGCAAAAGCCACGCCAATCACGGCTGCTGTGTCTTCCAGCAAAACGACATTGACGCTTGGGTCCTGTCCTCTCCACACTACAAAAAAAAGTCGGACCATACATTCGTGTAAATGTGCTTTTGTAACGGTCAATCACTACTCACCGTACTCTGAGAAAGACATTTCTGACTTTCTCGCTCCTTTCCTAATGGAATCGAATGCAACCAAAAGGGTGGCACCTTCCGAAGCGAGTGAACCAGCCAGAACAAAATAGGCCCAATAAAACGAAGGCAAGTCCGATGGATTCGTCAGACCAACGAAGCCATGGTAAAAGGACAGTCCTGACCCAACGCAGAAAATACCCACGCCCGAGATTAGAGAAGCAACATATCGCATGTTGGTGTATCCATAGGGATGATCGGAATCTGCCCTCTGGAGAGTATAATCCTCATAAAGTTGACGACAACAATTTGACTGCTACAGACGGTTAGGGACTTACCTGTACGGATTTATGAATTCCATAAGCTAAAATTAATTGATTGATAGTATCTGCCAAAGAGTGAACAGCCTCTGAAAACATGCTGTGGGATCCGGTATAGAGACAAGCAGCCATTTTGAATAGAAAATTGGTTCCATTTCTGAAAATAACAAGTTTAAGTATTTTTGTCTCGGGTTAGTTGAATGAAGTTGGAAATTTGACTCCCCCATGTTAAATAATTTTACGAAATAGGATAAGTTTACGAAAAACATTTCAACATTTAATTACATTGCGATTGCTGTCAAGACGACTTTTCCAGAGGAGCCAAACAAGCCATTTTGTTCCGATTTGATTTCGGTCTCGCGCCCTTGTTCCCTGCGGTAATCACGAAGTCTCCTCTTGACGGTGAACAAATCTAAAATTTAAAGTACAACAATATTTCAAAATTATTATTTAACAAAACCCATGGTTGATATTTTCCTACTAAAATAAATACGTAATTCAAACTTTAAACTTACTCTGTTGGTATCTCCGCCTTTCAATATCCCTCTTTAAAATCTCTTTAAGAAGATTTTCTTTTGATCCCCAAACATCAAGAGCTCTGAAACATTAAAAAAAATTGGTTGGTGTAAGTGTAATGAGCAAGTTAATACCATAATAACTACCACCACTCAAAACAGGTAATCAATAATTTCCACCTGTTTTTAGGTTATATTTTACTCACTTGGCTTCAACATCTTTCCTCCAATACACAGTTATGGGAGGATCATTCTCATAAGGAGACCTTCGTTTTGTCTTCCTTAATCCCTCTAGATCAGAGGGTTTAAGTAGGAAATCTGTCATAGCTCTCACTGGTGTAATGAAATTTCTTTCTGTTGAACATTTGTTCAAATCAACTGTTTGTCTCCTCCTTGTCAAATTTAAATTAGCTAGAAAAATAATAGACAAAAATTGTATTGGTGCATTTAGTGCATCATGGGGCAAGAGAGGACTCATTCTAGAATTGCTTACTGTCATGTTTAGGAGGTCCCAAGTTGATAAGTTTAATAATCCTGCCATCTTCATCAGCTTTCAGAGAGGCTGTCTTCCTTAGAATGCCTCTGGCTTTTTCTATTAGTGTATTCTGAGGTGTCTCAGGGATGGTTGCAACAGCTTTCACTATTCTTTTGTCATTAAAGCAGACCATTGGAGGATCAAGCTTTATGTCATCTGTAACTGGTCCTAAATTCAGCTGAAAAGTCTGTCGCTTTCCATCTGACTTGATGGATTGACAGGCAAAGTCCCCAGTTCGTGAGTGAGTTTCAGGTTTTTGTACTGCATTTGTTTCACCCAAAGTTTGTTTCCCTGGGTCTTTGTTATTACATGGAATAACTGTAACTGATGCATTCGCACTTGATTTTTCTTGAACTGAATTTAATTCTGATTGTTTAAAGTTAAATGCAACATTACTTGAATCACTCTTGATTGTATCACCAATATTACCAACACCATCAACAGTTTTATGCTCACTTACAGAGTATTCATTAATTTTGTCATTTTCACCACAATTTTTCTCCAGTCCCTGACTCCCACAGCTATTATCCTTTTCAGATTTCTCACTGTTTGACTCAAGTTTTTTATGTTCATTAGACAGTTTCTCTGCATTTAACTCAAGGTTTGTAGGTTTATCATCTTTATCATTTTGTAGAAAGCAAAAAGAAGTCCAAAAGAATTTTTTTTGATCTTTGAAAAAATCACTTTTAAATCCCTTTAATTGTTTCTTCAGATGTTTGTGGTTGCCCAAATACAAAAAAGCTCCTTTCTTATGCAAGGAGCAGCCTGAAAAAAATTTTGTTGAAGAAAAACTGTTAAAATAATTATTGAGATATAATATTTTTTGTAAAAATGTACCACTGGTCAGGAGCCAGAATTTAATTCTTCCTAAAAGTACAGATATTGTCATAAGTAAACTATGATACTCGAATAAACAAAGTGCATTGAAATGTTTCCATTAGGAAATCAATTCCAACAATTGTTACAGATGCAGAATAATTTTGCATATCCAGATTCTAATGATTGATCAATGAAGTTATGTGATGATTAAAATATTTTTATAAAAGTGTCATTGATGAATTTCTCATTCATTATCAAACAGATTGATAATGTTTGGCAGAGAGGTCAAACCAGTCAGAGGCTTCAATAATAATAATTATGAGATTGGCTGCATTTTGCACATCCCAACGTTTTCTGGGTTCCTTAAACTACTATTTATCGGGTAAATGAAGGACGACAAATGGCAGTGATCTTACTCACCAAACGGAGACCTCAAACCGGAGTCGCAACGTAAAACACTGAGTTTCTTCGTCAAGGGTGCTACAATTTGAGATTGACACTTCAACATTTTTAATCTGGTTTTAAAATTGCACAGTTACGGTGACGGAGTAACGGAAAATCTTGGCAGTCATCTAAAAATATCTTGCTCTATTGTATAACGTCAATGTCAGCGATTTAATTCGTGATCTGTTACGGCGAAGCGACTTTTTTCCGAAGAGTGACGCCCAGGAATTAAGACAAAAAACGGGTGATGATCGCCTCATGAAGCTGTTCGTCGACGACCCCCGTCCATTTCGTTTAATAGCTAATTGACATTTCAGCCATTATTTCTTTCACTCGAGCCCTCCACTGAGTGATAATAGTGACTTCGTTACAATGACGTAGTTCGCCGAGAGTTCATGTGCGTGAAGGAATACGGAGGCTGCGATTCTCGATTGAGTAACCGAAAACGAAAATCTGTTTTCAATTTTCAACCTTTTTTTAACTTGTGAAAAGTTAAAATTTATATTCTCGTATTTATATTAATGTGCTGAACGCTTATCGAGACGTGTGGCTTGCTATTTTCAGTTTGGTTTACATTTAAATAAGAAACTTATGGTTCTCTCGCATAGAAGTTTTATTACAATCAATAATCGAGAGTTTCGATTAGTCGAACGTGAACTCGGTAGTCAATAAGAAGATGGTCTGACTGATTGTAATGGTGTTTGTATGTGTGCGATTCTGTTGTTTTCGATTAACAAGCATGGAGACTAAACACTGAGCCGGGCAGTCATGTGAAACTAAAATGACCCTGTCGAATCGATGCCAAAGCAGGCTCTGCGATTATTTCGCTGTCTGCGGATTGGATTTGACATCTGGTTTAGAACTAGATTATTTATCTGGTAAGGGATTTAATGTTCTTTCAACTCGACATTATTTTCTTTTCCAGCGTTTCAGTTGAACGGTAATCACTATGCAATCTGCAAATTTACAAATTCCCTGCATAAGGGCTCTAAATTTTGGTAATGTGATCGCTTAAGAATTAAATTAGTAACTTCCCTTGTTTGCCTTCTTATCCGACCTTCGAGTTTATTTATATTTAGATTCATTGTTTTGTTACAACTTTGTTACAAATAATCAGTGATAACACTGCTTTAAGGGTACTTCAACATATACTTCTGTTATCAATAGTTGAAACTCTTATTTTGAAATAAAGTAATGGAATAAATAATTGGAAACAGTTTTCAAGAGTTTTGTGAATCATATTTTTCATGCCTGAGTTGTTTGATATTAATTTATTGGGGAACGATAAATTTTGTAGTAATTCTCTATCTTTGTACTTATTTTTAAGATCATCTCTTATTTAACATTTGTAACATATGTAAATATTGTTTTTAAAGGTGATGATTTATGTCCACCAATAAAAAGGTCTTACAAGAGCAAAGTCTTGGAACATTACCCCAGCAGTGTTCCAGGAAACTCATTCGACCATGACTCAGTCTGCATGGTAAAGTTTCATTCTCTTCTCCCAATTATATATTTTTCATGTGGTAGCACAGTATAAATGTATATTTAACTTTATTGTTGTTTTTATTCTACAGCTTAGTTTACCAAAGGGTTTGCAATTTGCCACCCAGAAACTCGTTATTGAACCAAGTTTCCACAGTTTTGTTGTAACAAGAGAAGATGGAAGCAGATATTATGGTTTCTCCTATATATTTTATGAAGAAGTTAAAAATAAGCAAGTGTGTAATGCAATGCACACTCTCCAGGTAAGACCATTATAAATAAATTAGTTATTCTTAAATTTTATAATCTCCAATAACATAATATCAGATTTCATACCTAAATGAGAGTAGTCAAGTACAGATTAAGTTTCCTTAGAAAATAGAATTACATAGAAAATAAGCTTTTTCCAGTTCAAGGATGCATTAATTTTACTTTAAAAGAGTATTGTACTCCATGTTTCTGAAAAATAATTAATTAAAAATTTTTCCTTTTCAGTCAATGTACTTGACAGAGGTGTCAAGTTCTAAAAAGTTAGGTAGCAAACAATTTGGTAGTTCCAAGTCATTACCAAAACACTTTAAAGTGTCAACTCTTCAACCATCACATTACTATGACTGCAAAAAAGATATACTCTATGTGACAAAAACTATTGTGGTAATAATGCAATTACCATTTGTCACTGCAAGTTATAAGTTTTTAAGTACTTTGCACAAGTGAGTAGTACATTGCTAAAGTATGGATAGCTACAGAGGAATGCTTTGGTCATCCAATGTTTATATATTTTTCTTTTAGGTACGCATTTACAAAACCTGAAGTTCCTGATCAGCTCTCTCTTGAAAGTTATATTTATAATTTTCTCTATGAAATACCACTACCCCAACCAGGTAGCCTACCATTAACAAATATGAATACCCTTTTTTTTTAAACATTATGTCAAGTATTTGTGTGTACTCTGCAGGGAGGAGTGTACAATTTCAGTTGGTTAATACTCAAGAAAATTTAATTATTCAAAGACCAATATCTATTGAAGAACTTCCTCTTCTTGATTTCTCACTTCGTTCACTGTTCACATTGCTCAGTGTTGATGTTTTCCTTCAACTCTTTACATGTATACTACTTGAGCATCAAGTTTTATTATGTTCCTCGAGTAAGTTGACCTCATGTTTGTGACAGTTTATTTTTCTGATAAGTGTAGAAAAAAACTAAAATCCTGCCAATTTTAAATTTCAGAATTCCAGACTCTCATGTTGGTAGCCGAATGTTTAACTAGTCTACTTTTTCCGTTTGCATGGCAACATGTCTACGTTCCTATTTTACCCAACAGTCTCCATCACTTCCTGGATGCTCCCGTTCCGTTTATAATGGGTTTGCATTCCGAGGAAACACAAGTGAAACCGACTGTTTCGGTAAGATCTGTGTACCACAAACTCTTACCATAACTTTTTACTAAAAGTGTCGGAAAAATTATTAAATGTTATGCCTTGCAACTTACTAGGGCGATTGGTGTTACCTCAACATAGATAATAATGACATCGAAGTACCAGAAGAAATGCCTACTTTGCCGAGATTAAATGAATTCCGTGGTGAAATATGCCGGCTATTAAAGCAAAATGGGATTTCAGTTAATACACCAAAGTCTTTTGATGTTACCCTAGGAAGTAGTTCAACAGGTATGTAAAATTTAATGCAAATTGAATTTTTTTTAATTTTGAGGTAAATTAATAATTTAAACTTGATAATTCTAGGTAAAATTTTTGATCAAAAATTGAACAAATACGCCCTGTCCATACCGATTAACGATGGAGACTGCGATGTAGGAGATTGTGGTAGTAAAGTCGACCTGATGGCGAACAGTGGTATTGACCTTGTGTTATAATTTTAATCTAAAAATTATTTCAGATGTGTAGAGTTAGATTCCTAATAATAACATGAAAACGCTTAACTTTTAAATAGTTGACATATCGTAAATCAGAGACACATATATAGTAGGAGCAATCATGTCTTCATAGATCAAAACATCTAGTTTATATTCTGCATGAATTAGGCAGAGTCATGCACATAATTGCATAATTGCACAAAATTGTAAAAAAAAACATTTCGAAGAATAAGGTAAATTTAACCATCGTTGTAGATTGATGAATAACATGAGTTTAATTTTTTTGTCAGGAATGGACAAAAACGATGAAAAAGAAATGAAGAATCCAGGCACATGGTCTTACGAAGACGAACTAAAGTTTAACAACAGTGTCCGGGAAACCTTTCTGGGTCGCTTCGTCAATATTTTCTATTCATATGAGCATTTTGTCATACTGCCCAGTGAGGTATCTAACGAAATGGTCATTCTTACCCATCATCCACTCGAAACCTGTATCCTTCTTCTTCTTCTTCTTATGTTCCTCCTCCTCCTCCGGTAATCCCGCATGTCTTTACATTTTTCTCCCGTGATTGTCGAAAGTAATTGAATGGTTCTCTTTCATATGTAGTGTACTAATTTAGTACGTGTGACTTGTCTCTTCCAGAAGGAGAAAGGTGAATGGCTCAGGGAGCGGGAAACGATGCAAAATTTCGACAAGGCGACATTTTTGTCCGACCAGGCGACGCATCATCTTCCGTTTCTTTCTCAATTTTTGGAAACTCAGATGTTTGCCAGTTTCATCGACTCGAAAATTTTAGCGACTTTTAATGAAATCGATCCAAATTTGAGAGTTTTTGACAAACGGATAAAAAATGCTAGGTTATTTTGTAATATTTTTTGATGAAATTGGTTACCTCGTTATAGACATTCGTTCCAACCGAATTTTTTTAATTGCAGGAAGAGAACCAGTAGAGATCCGTCTATTAGAAAGGATAAACATGAAAGTTGCGAAGCAGCCATTCGAGCATCGCGACTGCTCTTAGAGAAGAGATTTTCTACAGTGGATATAAAAGTTCCATTACCCGTGGAAGTTGTGCGATCTCAAGAACATTTTAAATATTTGAAAACTCCAGCGTCGTTTCCTCAACTTGACGCTTCGTCATTAAACAAAGAGCCCGTAAAACGGTAATAACCTTAAGACATTTTCTTCGGTAGTAATGAATGTAAAAATTAATTATTAACATATTAACATATTAAAAGTTCACGTGATTGTAGTTCCAAGTTTGGTGGGTCGTATGTGCAGTGGTCGCAGCAGAAAAAGCAAAGCGACCCAAGCAGAGAACCAATACCTGGAAGTTTGACGAACATCACGTATCAGAATAAAATAAATAAAAATTCAACGCATTTGGATCACAGTCCTGCACATCTTGCCCAAGCAAATTGGAATTTCGTAGAAAAGTTATTAAAAGTTAGTATTCCATGGTTAAATATCCCCGGATAGAATTGGTTCAACCAAATATTTCTCATTGTTATCAGGATTGCAAGTTGAAGACTAATCGAATGGTTCTCGAGAAAATGGGAGCCGAAGGATTAATTTTGGGAAAAGAACAGATTGGCAACGTTGAGGAGAATACTTTGATTGCTTCCCTGTGCGATCTGCTCGAACGCGTTTGGTCTCATGCCGTGCAACAAAAGCACGGAAAATCAGCGTTGTGGAACCATCTTTTGAGGTATCAGGAATACGAAGAGAGCAATTCGAAAACCGCTGAGCAGCATTTCTCTAGTAAAGGTATCGTACAATTACAACGTATGAAATACGAAACACGTTGTACTTTGGTACTACAAAGAGTAATACAATGGTATATTTCATTTCAGATTTCACTTCATCATTAGGAAGATATTCTGATAGAAATTTTCTGTCGGAAAATAGTTCACCGGCAGCAACATTAGACTCACGTTCTCTCGATCGGAAATTTGTGGATACGGCTAATGAATGTTCAGTGTTAAAACCGTTGCCATTGTCAATTACGTTCGACATAAGGAATGTTCAGGTTCGAATCAAAGCGTTCCATCACTGCACTGTAATATCTGTACCAGAACGGGGCAGCCTAAGATTTTCTTTGCACTTGCAGGCAATGACTGAAATCAAGTCCCAAATTGGTTACGCAAGAGCTTGGATTAGACTGGCCTTGGAAAAGAAACTCCTCTCTTGGTACCTGCACAGACTTCTCTCTGCGAAGGACTTGTTGAAATCACAATACAAACGAAACGCTTTTTTAAGATGTGAAGAAGAAAGGGAACAATTCTTGTTTCATCTCTTGAGCTTAAATGCTGTTGATTATTTATGCTTTACTAATACATACCTAACCACAAGTGAGTGAATTACCCTTAAGGATAAAAACGATTTTTGTGTTTTCAATGAAGATTATTACATACAGCCTCATTTTGTAGAACTGCCATATAGAGTGATCGTTTTTCCGTCTAAGAAGTCGTACTTGTCCACGACCATAACGAACGCTTGGGTCGCCATATCAGGTACAAACGGAGAAACGTCTCAGGTTCCCATTCCTAAAGGAACGATGGATTTTATTGTAACCGTAAGTTTTAAAATAATACTGGCCCCTTGTTCTTGCACATATGGGACCAGTACAAGCTCTTTGTTTTCAGCATAAAAATTTGGGAATGCTAACGAGTCTACGGGTCGGCCAGGACAACGATGGAACGTCGTCGTATTGGATGCTGGAAAAAGTTTTGATTAGATGTGAAGTCACAGGGCATACCTTCAGGTTTGGGTTCTCTGACATCCGAACGCCGTTTTGTTTGGCCTAATATTGAAGAACCTATTTGGAAAAATGTTTCTTTGTTTAGGTTTCCTTGCGGCAGGTATTTAGGAAAAGGAGTCGATGACGGTAGTTCCGAGCGACTTCTCATTGCCGAATTAATTCGCCCGAAAAGCGAAAATGTCAGCAGCTCCAATGCAAACGTCAATTTAATTCAATGTAGGAGTCCTTTACTTACTCGCAAGGAAAACAAATTGAGTTTGTCAGAAATTCAACATATGATAGGTACGTAAGATTGGACAATATTCCTATTTTAGCTCGATTCAAATGAATTTACTCAAGTACTGTTTGGGTGTTCCCTTTGTAGGTGATTCTGTTAACAGCGTTGTCAAGTACTTCCACAGATTTGCAGGCAATAGACAGCGGGAAAACCGGGCCAAATTAACACCCTTGCTATGTGGAGAAATGGGCCTGGTTCACTCCCTGGAACAAGCTTTTCTCTACGGGTTCAAAACCAAAAGTTTTTTTGTTAGAAATTTGTACCTCTGGGACTACTTCTGTAAGTGACTTACCATATTATCAGAGTCTGAATTTCTGTTCTGACGCCAGTGTACTTATAAATTGTATCTTTTAGTACGAGTTAAGGAACAGTTCGACGTTCAACTGCAGGAGAGCAGGTTCAGTCGGCATTTCTCAAAGATTGGAAGCGGTTCCCTGGACAGAAGACTTCAGAACATCAATTTGGGACAAGAAAATGCTGGGGACGAAAATAAAAGAAACCCAGAGGAGGCAGTCAAAAGAGAGATAGATCACATTCCGCGGTCGCTGGGTCTACAGACCTACACCTTAAATAGGACTGTGGAGAAGCAATCGTCAGCAGCATCAAGGTACGCATTTGAGGTTCAGGTTCGTGTTGGGACTTCTTTTCTTACCCCTTTTCCTAAATGCTTCCTCTTTTAGGAGTAGGGTAAGCTCGGATCAGGTGACGCGACCTGCGGACTCCAACACTCAAATTATGCAAAAGTATTGCGAACTCGTGTCCAAAATAGAAAACTGTCACAGAGCATTCGGAAAGGATGGAAAATTCCAAAGGTTCATCTGTTTCGCAGTAAGGTAAAACCGTCAAAACCTAAAAGATGCTAACTGAATTAAGTAAACTGCTTATTTATAACGTGAAAAACGTTTTTTATTTGTCAGGGATCATATTTTACATCGAATGTTGGCGCCTATGGCATCTAGTCGACCCACTGTAGAAATGTACGATGCCAACTCTTTCCTCCGCAGTTCCGAACTCAGGTCTTTTCTGTACGACATTCTCAAGTCTTTGGAGGAGTACACATTCTACCTTGAAAGTTCTATCACTTCCGGAATTGAAATTAACTGAGAGAAAATACCGTAAATTAGTAAGTACTATTTTTTGGCATGGGATCCTTTGCAGAATGTGATGCTCCTTTTCGTTGTACTGGTCGAAGTATTCTTTTTTGCAATAAATAGGTGAATCATTTCATTGTGTTTACTCGAACAATTTCAGGTACCTGATGACTCAGACTGCGGATCCAAGAAGAGCCAAACTGTCTTGCGTATTATTCAAAACGGGCAGACTTCTCGGTCTCCAGTACCACCAGTTGTACCACACTAAAAGCGAAACAAAACAGTTGAGTTGACACAATTCGTCCAGCAATTACAGTGACAAAAATTTGGGTGTCGAATACGGCTATTTTATGTACAATTTTTTATTTTGAATCTCTCTTGAATGTTCTCCCGAGTTGTATGGTCCTTTTCAATGGAATCACGTACTTGCAGCAATACATAAATCAATTGGAAATGCTTTGAACCGTAAAACGAACAAAGATATTATAACTAGTCTTCTACATTAAACGTTGCATTGATTAATGATGCTTCTAGTCAGTCCAATAGGCAACACCGATCAAATGAATATGGAAAACATGATTTCGTACTATTGCGTAAAATTTAGATGTTTTATGTTTGAAACCAACGTGATGTTAGTGTTGAACATTGTGAGAAATGAGACTTTTTTTCTTTTTACATGTGGAACCCGGACATGTGTCGCGCTCGAGGTTAACGCCCAATTTTTTTTATTTTTGTGGACCAGAAATACCGTAATTAAATTACAAATATCCCAAATATGTTTTGAGTTGTTTCTTCTCCATAAACCTTTCCAAATTTTTCCAAATTTTCCAAATTGAGTAAGTAGTAAAAACTATGCCTGACTTCAGAATACATTTGTATTTTCTGCTTAATATCAATCATCCAATTTTGTGAACCAACAAATCATACCCATTATTATGTTAACTGAGAATCTGTGATTTGTTTCTCACATACTTGTACAAAGGAGTCAGTCAGATGAGATAGTTAAAAATAATCTACACTATTTCGGCAGCTTTATAAAAAATAATAATGAAAACTAGCCCAGAAAATAAGAGGCAGAAACATAATAAATGGCACACTTACATATATGTTTTTCTTCAAGAAGTACTGATAATCTTTGGCATGTGTGAAAGCATTCTGTTGTGGGTTCAAGAACAATCAGCCTGCTTCCAGAGAGTTGCTTGAGGAACACATTGGCCCCTTCTGTGGCAGGTATTTGGTATGGCAGTGACATTGGCCCATCTATTAGAATATATCTTTCTATTAATATAGAGGCCTCATAATTTGGTATATTCTTTGGCAGACCAAGAATATGTCTTAATATTCTAGCAGGTTCCATCCTATTGATTCTCCTATAAAAGATAAAGGTGATATTATTCTGTCTATATATTATGCTGAATTCTGTCTCAAGAATTTCTACAAAAATAGACATTTGTATAGTTACCATGAAACATGTAAGTCTTCATATTTGGTCCAGTCTTCAGTAAAAAGTTCTCGTACAGTTCCCCAATGATTATTGGCTTGGATTTTCTCTGCATGCTTAATAAAAGTTTCATTATATTTTTGGTAAGCATCTTTGATATGTTTGAAAGTTATTTGTTTGGAATTATCCTGCAATTCAAAACATTTTTAATCCTCTAATCTGCTTCAAATCTAAGTATTAATAAATACTTAGAAGCAGTATCTTTGAAGTGTACCTTAATGATGTAAGGCAGGCCAACATGGGGGCTGTTTTGCTTGGAGTCTGTTAAGTTTAACACGAATTTTATGTTTTCACATGGCCAGCAGTCCATATTGGACACTTGAAAATATGGGTTCTCCAATAGGCATGATTCATCATAAAGTTCTGCAATGAAAATGAGTTTTTGTGTACAAATCCTAGACTGTAATTCTAGTAGAGGGAACTGAGCACAGGCCAACAAAAGAACTGTGAATGATGTAACTTTTGAAGTAAACAAAAACCAACAGGTGATACAAGTATTGTTATGCAAAAATGTCACATAGTTTGGTTAAGTAAATTTTAACTCACCTGATAGACTAGGATATGAAAGAACAAGTGGTAAAGTCAGTCTTCTGTAAAGTTTCATAAAGGGATAAATAATCTCCTGAATGTTGCGTTCAACAAAGTTGTGGGCAGGTTTGTGGTAACTAAGACCAAGACCAATCAAAATAACAAACAGGGTGAGGAAGAAAACTTTAAGTACGTAAAAATTGAACCACCGGTTGTACCATCTTCGAATGGGACGTCGCAGGTAGAGGTTCGGGTATTTGTCACGCATGTACAGGAAAGATTCCTTGAACGCGAATCTTATTTCCTCCTGGGACAATCCCCATTCTCGTCCCTTGGCTTTGATCTCCCCAATTTCATGTTTGTAATAATCTAAATTCACCTTTTTCCTCATGTCCGACACTCATTCCGGTCTAAATCAACAAAAATGGAATCCTCATGAAATGTTGCCAACCCAACAGTTTTGAAATCGAAGCATTCGACTCCGGAGAGAAAACAAAATTTTCTACGTCTTTCGGGGAAAATATTTAGTTGTTTCGTCGAGATTCGAGTCCTTCGAAACGGAGAAAAACAAATCCGTAGCGTCGGAAAGGCGTACGGTCAGTCGGAGCGAACGTCGCGAGATTGCTAAGACCTTGAAAAGAAGTGTCACGAATTGGCGGGATTTCGATTTAAAAAAAAACGGAAAACACCGCGGTTCATTCCACTTCCTACATCCGTTTCAGGTCAAAGAAGATCGGAATGAGTTGTTGATAAATTCGTTCGCTTTTAGAAAATTAATTTCACATGAATATGGGATAAGTGGCGTCCGAATTCGATACTGAAACGTGAGTAAGAAAACGTTTTTGCATTTAATTTAATTTTCTGGGTTCGGGGTGTTTGAGTAAACGGGAGATGCGAGTTGGAAGCGATTGTGGTTTAAAAGCAACGGGACTTTTGGGAACCTACTTGTTTCGTCGGCCATTCCAGGTAGATTCAGGATCGCATTCAAAGACAGGTTTAGAAAAGTAGGACGTCCTAGGCCTTGGCGTTCTTTTCACGGTCAGAGGACAATGTCCTTATTAAAGTTCAATGCTATTTTCAGAAATCCTCTTCCTTAATAAGCGGTGGTGAGTGTGTGTGAATGTGTGCGAGGAAGAAAAAGGTGAAAAAAAAAATTTTAACAGCGAGTATTGTGTGCGCAGGGGATGAATTTTGACAGGTAGTTATGTTTTGCAGGTGTTCAAATTCAAGGTCGTTTCAACAGGTTACACCAAACAGGTAGGGAATTAAATTCAAGGACAAGAGGGGTGGAATTCTTTTTATTGTCGGCCGGGGTGGTTCCTTTTTTTGTGTTAGGTTCGACTCCCGTGGTGGTGGTGGTGTCGCAGTCGTTGGCGGCCCTCGATACCTTTTTTTTCCACCATTTTCGGTTCCTAGTAATTTTTGAAAATAAAAATTTGAGCTGTGTCTCAGTTATGAAAATTTTAGAGCTACTACTCTCTCAGGCGGATTCTAGCTTTTGTGAGTAATTTTTATTTAGACTAGATGTTGAAAAGTTAATTCTGGCTTTGGGTTGAGAAATTTTTGTCATGGAGGGAGGGTCAGAAAATTTTTTACATCCCTGAAGGAAGCCACATTGGAAGTTTTGGGTTGAACTCAAGAGTGTCCATGTTTGTTGTTTGTTGTTTGATTTTCAAAAAAATTCAGTGCTTATTGTGAAGTCCTTGATAATGAAAATAAGTGGTGAAATGTGATATTAAATGTGTTTGTGATGTGTCCAATGCATTTGAAACACCTGTGACCAACCTGTTCCACCATCAAATTTTTCTTCTCATAACTCAAGTGAAACATCTCTGAGTACAAACCAGGGCACCATATGAATTTGTAAGAAATTTGCAATTTGCCAAATCAGAATCATGATTTAAATAATTTTTTGTTAAATTTCCATTTTAAAGGAGCCAGAAAATTTGTTAGTTTGATGAGTGATTGAACTGAGGTGTAGTGGTTATCTGTGTGTGTGTGTTTGTTGGGAGAGATGTGCTGGCATCAGATTTTTTCATCCAGGTGGCTTTTTATTTTCTCATGAACCTTATGTGAAAGAGAATTTTTTCAAATTGTGAAATTTAAATGGTTGTTCAGAGACATTTCTTGCTTCATCAAATGGTGGTTTTCAAGTTGTCTGAAAATTTGGGTTAAAGTAGTTGAGGTTAAAGTAAGTAAATAAGTGTGGAATTTTAATTTTGATTTTGATCACTTCATGTGATTGTTATTGTGTGAATGTTTTTTTTTTTGGCTTGAGAAATGAGAATGCTTGAAATTTTTTGGGTGGAATTCAAAATTAGTAATACTTTTTTAAAAACTGTTATTAAATGCTGCTTGAATTATGTATGTGTTCATGGACACATAAGTAGTAACAAGAAAATGGGAACATGTAATTGACTAGGAACACTTGTTGTGTATGAGCATAGTGACTCTTTTTTGTAATTAATAGTTGTGGATATCTCTCAAATTTTATTAAAATAATATTTTCAGTCAACCATCAATAATAAATTCCAGTTGAAGTTCAAAATTAGATTATGTGCCTTATAGTACACACTCAGGGGTTTTTAATAAAAAAAAATATTTTTTAATTTGGTTTTATACTAGTTGGAAATTTATTTTGTCATTTTAAAAGTGGTTGGTGTAATTAATGAATTTCTGTGTGTTTGTCAGGTGTCAATGACTTTGTTACTACATCATGTCCTACCCTTGATTTTACAGTTTGATTGATCATTTATATTTAATTTGTACTGTTAGAAATTGGGATTCAAGTCATGGTGTGCATGTCCAGGCTGGTTGAAATAGTTACATTATGGAGTTGAGTACTGTTATTTAGTGTTGCAGTACTGTGATTATATTTTATTTTTTAATGGTGAACAGGTATTCAACTTTGACAGTGAAGTGTGTTTATTAAATTGATTTACTTTCTGGATATGTAATTAATTTCCATTAACTAAAGTTAAGTTGTGAAAAGGTGGTGAAAATGATATTTAGGCATTAGGTATTAACAGTTGTAAAGATTATTATTTTTTCAATAATGTTCACTACTGTATTTTGTTATGTACATTTTGATTTGTTTTCAGTCTTTTGTACCTAATTTATCAATAATGTATAAAATGATTAATGTAGACTTAGTGGCTATTCTGGTAACTCAACTATCCAGTTATTTTAGTCTTCTTCCGCCAGATTTACTTCAGTAAGGGAGGGTTGCAGTTCGAAATCCAAAATGGCTATGTAATACGTGGTTTAGTAACTATCCGTTGACAAATGGCACTTTGAGTTGAAGTCATTCTCAAGTCATAGTTCGAATAATTGTAGAATCGATTTGTCAGTACGAGTATTGCAGTATGTCGCCGGGGGTTATTTTACCTTTCCAGTCTTCCACTGCTTGTCGGTAGTGTTATTAAAATTCCATTTACATCTTTTAGATTCCCAAGGATGTATTTATGACAAGCAAGTTAGTGATATATGGAATTCGCATTGTACGGAAAGAGTGAATAAAATGGCGGCTGCGGAAGCAGTAGTTTTGCACATGAACGAGCCGGAACCTGACTCAGGAACGCAGTTGGAGGGTAGTGAAAACGCATCTTCAGGTAGCAACGAAGAAAACAATGGCGAGACATCGCCTGTCGCTCATGCCCTAAATACAAATTATGACTCTAGTGATGGCGCCATTCCTGTAAGTTGTTTTTTCGTTCGTCTCTCTCTCTCTCTCTCTCTTAGCCCGTTACAGGTTTTTCATGAACTTGAAAACCTGAAGGCGACCAGTTTTCCACGTCCATTGCCAAGGAGGCCACGCCCGCTAACATTTGCACTCGCAACCTGTTGAAAGTAATGAAGGAGAATCCTCCTGGAGAACCTGACTTTTCCACTCGCATTCAATGCACTCATTTGACTTAGACCATTGTTTCTCTCTTTCTCTCTTGCTTTAATCCCTGCCTTGTCGAAACATACTGGATATGTTTGTATATATTTATGTGGAGGTAGTAATTATATTTTATTATCTTATTGAAATACAGGTACATAGGTGTGATAAATGTGAAAATTATGAGACTTTGTCGCGAGCGGCTCTTATTGCTCACATGGCCCGTTGTAGCCTTACTAATAATAACGACGTGGACAACACGGAGAACACAAAACGATTGGATAGAAAATTATTTGAGTGCGACGTGTGCAACATGAAATTCTCAAACGGTTGGTATATTGCCATGCTAAAAGTGGTTCGCCTTTACTTCAACCCTCGCTGAATTTCCTCCACTAAAACTTTCTCGGTTTCCTTCGTATAGGTGCTAATATGAGGCGACACAAAATGCGGCACACGGGTGTCAAGCCTTACGAGTGTCGAGTTTGCCAAAAAAGATTTTTTAGAAAAGATCATTTAGCTGAACACTTCACAACGCATACGAAGACACTGCCCTATCACTGTCCCATATGTAACAGAGGGTAAGTCTCGTGGAAACGTTGCCGAGTTGTTGCAGTAACCTCATTCGGAATTATTGAATCGGTTTTTATTATTATTCTTGTAGGTTTCAAAGACAAATAGCAATGAGAGCACATTTTCAAAATGAACACGTGGGTCATCATGACATGATCAAAAGTTGTCCGCTCTGCTCCTTTAGAGCGGGTACGATGAAGAGCCTCCGCGTGCATGTGTTCAACAGGTGAGATGAACACGAATGGAATTCGTGCAATCGTCCGGCCATTATGGTCGTGTCACTCGTTCTTGGAATCTGCTATTGACGCTTGACTATTTTTCAGACACGGAATAGATTTGGACAATCCTGGAAACGGGCCTCCGGCTATGATACCGTTAAACGTAGAACCGAACCAGTCTGTGACTGGTACTTTTAGCGATTCTGGAGATTCGCAGGGAGCAAGGAGCGCCGATAATGCTACCCCTCCCATGCATTTCCTGACTCCTCACGTCGAAATTTCAATGACGGATACTTCTCCATACTCACCTGTAGGTTTTTGAACTGGAGCATTGTGCTGCGGATCCTTCATTTAAGGTGTCGTTTTCTTAAATGGATTTGACTATTTTTCAGCCGGATCAGGGTAACGTTGAGCAGCAAAATGGCGATTTGTCGAGTTCACCAAATTCGGGTGACTCGCACGTACCTACCTCGAGTCTGAACAACGTGGAAAATAACGATAAGAATAATAATAACAACAGCAATTCGCCAGATGAGTCACCGGGTAGTCCGTCCATTGTTCCAATGCCACTGCAGTCACTTAGCGTAATGCCTTCCCTTAGCGTTATTCCAATTGTGAAACAGGAGAAGCCTGATGGAGATGAGACGTAAGTCTTTCCCCTAAAACTTTGTTGAATGTGTTGTAAAGCATGCGGATGTGAAATATACCTGTTGCGTTTTGTTTTTTCAGATTCAGTGAGAAGAAGAATTCAAGAATAACAAATGGCCCAGTTAACTTATCAAAGAGTACATCTCCGTCGCCACAGAACCCCGCAGGAACAAACGCATCGTCTTTAATTAAGGTAAGAATTATGTATGTAATTAATTGTTGCGTTGTACCTGAAATTTAATTTTCTTTAACTTTGGCAAAGTTGTATATATCAATGGGTTTATTAATACGGTCTTTCGCTTCGAAATTGCCTTAAGGGGGCGATTCAGGTCACGGGTCTCCCAGTTTTATGAGTAATTCTGAGAGGGTAGGGTCTTCGGCTAACCGACTCTTATTCAGGCTAACCACCTTTGGCCCGGGTGATGATGTTTCCTACGTGTTTTACTTGGCAAAGTAGAAAATTTGAATTTGGAAATTTACTTTTTAAGCAGGTATCACCATTGAAATCTCTACTGCGAGATGATCTGAAACGAAAGCTCTCTTCCCGAGCAAATATCCGTGTTCGACCGTCTTTAGCTTCGATGAGCCCCAGTCCAAATAACGCCAACGCGAATGGCGACTCTTCTCCAACCAATTTTAACAATTTGAATTTACCTGCTCAAATTTCACAGCAACTACAAAATCTGCAAAACCTCGGGAACAGCGTGAACGCGTTGAGCACGAACGAGGAAGCGAGAAAGGATTTTCAAAGGCACATGCTCAGCCTGCAAAATTTACAGTGTGTTTTTTGCGGGATTTTGTTCCCCGATCAAACTTTGTATTTTCTTCACAAGGGCTGTCACTGCGAGAGCAATCCTTGGAAATGCAACATTTGCGGAGAACAATGTGGCAATGTGTATCAGTTTAATTCGCATCTTCTAAGCAATACTCACCAATGAAGTGATAAAATAGTATAAAGAATTTGTTTTTTAATCGTATATTACGCAATTTTGACGGTTTGCAATGTTTGCAATGTAGGCGAGGGACCCGTGCACACACGCACACATAAGCAGCGGGAATAATAAATGTTTTCGAGGCAGCAATGTCTTTTGCTAAATATAGTAGGGAGGAAGATGGCGATTTGTAGCCTTGTAGACTTGTCCCCCACGCGTCTGCGAGTGTGCGTGTATGCGACAGGACCTATAAATACAGGTGTACACAGCATGTAACATTAGAAATGATACCTGTGCAGTCGATTAACTTAACAAAATTAAAACGAATTTCGAATTACTTTCTAGGTGTTAGTGATGGAGTGAATGGTTTGCAAGTCCTTAAAGAACGGCAAGCCTTTTGTCTATATATATATTTTTTAATTGAATAAAAAGAAACTTTATTTCGATTTTATTATTAAATACGAGAGTGCATTCCATTGAGTCTTCCGTGTAATACAAACAGAAGTTTTCTACTATTGTTTTATTTTTTATTATTGAAAATGAAAACTATTTTTTATACGCAAGGGAATAATCGTCAGACTTTTTTGTTCAATTTTTGCGAGATTTCGCGTTTTAACGGGGAAATCTGGGAACGTTCGTCAGTTCCTGCGTGAAAACAATTAATGAATTAGTTGGCCGATGAAAGTCGAACGAAGGAGCGTTACAGATTGAAACTATTTCTCACGGTTGGGAACGTATGGCTGGCGACGAAATCTCGCAAAAAATGTATCTCATATTGAGAAGCCTAACTTTCATCATGGAAAATAAATAGTATTTAGTTCAAGCGGTGGGCAATAATTATTTTTAACTACTACTGAACAAAATTTGTTTTTTTACAACGTGGGAAAGAGGAGAGAGATGGTGTGCGTTTTCGGGTCGGCACCGAGTGACGTACCTGAATCAGGTACCGGAAGGTTTTTTTTAAGTTTCTCGGACCGAACCTGAAACTCACGTCCCTGCCTGTGTGAGTGTGTGTGTGTCTCTCTCTTTCTCTCTCCAAGTGCGGCTATTCCCTTCACATTTATGTATGTTTTTTTTATTGATGGAAACCAGCTGGAGATTGACGAAATTCTTTTTTTTGGAAACACATAAAATGGTTTTTGGGAACATTTAATTTTAAGGTTTTTTTTTACATATTTAAAAGGAAAACGTGAAACGATTAAATTGTTTTAATCAAGATTAATAAGAAAAAAAAGAACGGTAACGTGGCATTAACGTGATTTTGTTTGTCTGTAACATTCCGCTAAGAAATTGTCAATTGTGATACTACATGTGAAACGAACACAATAAAAATAAAATAGCGGCAGAAGTTGTTTGTTGTACGAAACAAATTGTGACCCAGGCAAAGTAACCGATCGATTGATTACTCCCATCGTCAAAAGATGTACGCTTTTATACAATGATTTTTATACATACATACATATAGATATATATATATATATATATTTAACGATAAGTAAATACTCAACGGAAGTAGTCTTTTCATCGCTCGATCTAAATGCTCATCCCCTGGAATAATCGGAGAAGCGTAAGGGAAAACTTGAGCTTTTATTTTAATTTTTTATTTTGTTCAAAAACAATGGAAAATCCTGTACTTTTTTCATTATGAAGATAGTGCAGAGCACTGATGCAACGGCAAAGACAGATGTATTTTCTTATAAGTGAAGAGTTTTTCCTGTCTCTCTCTCTCAATAACTACTATTAATTATAAAATTCAATAATTTATATAAACATTTTTACTTGTAGACTCTTAATGTACGGTACAGGAAAGTACACACGTGCCGTGTATGTGTGTTTGTGTATGTGTACGTGTGTTTGTTACGATCTTCAGTTTTTAGAACACGTGTGTAGGCGAACAGGAAAGTTTTTTGGGGATTACTTTAGACATTCCATATATTTTACCGTAACATTCGTAATTCCGTCCAAAGCGTGCGTTTGATCGCGTGTAACGTAGAAATATGAAGAATCTCCCTTGAGAGTTGTAAATCTGATTGATGCCGTTGGGAGTCAACACTCAGGTTTAAATTACTTCGGAAGACGGTGGTTGTTTTTTTTCAATTATTAAAATTCGGGTAGTTATTTTACGTAACTTGGTGATCCTTTCACGTTCCAATGGACACTCCTTTCCTCTGTGGACAAAATTTAGTTTTCTAGTCGTGTGTAAAACTGTTAAGATCAGAGTTTTTATTACTTGGGAATGGGTGGGACGGACAAATATTTCCACCTACGGAGCCTTCCAATGATTCACGGGACATTGTCCTTTGTCTCTGTCTCTCTCTCGATTTAGTCACAATATTTGGTAGGGTTCGTTGTATCATTAGGCCGAACATTATGTAAAACATATCCGAAATTTATAATAATATATTTTGTGGGGGTGTCATATATTTGGAAAACAACTCATTGTGTTCTGACACGTTTTTGTATGTTATACATGAGTCGTTCGCATTATTTAGTCCACAAATTAAACTCAGAAAATGTACGGAATATATTTAGGGAGGGCATAGGGTCCTCTGGAATGTGGAAGGATGTATGCGTGGTACTATCTACAAGAGACCTACAAACGCACAGCCGAGACATACGTGAACACCGCGGCTATTTAACTAGCGGCATTGGTCAATGTACTCGGAATTTCTCAACGTCCATTAAATGTGTCGATCACACAACTGCCTTCACCATTATAATTTATTTTTGTGTCATTACTAATTCGCAATTAGACGTCCAAGTTAATTTCATCCCGTTTTTGTTGATGACTTTCTCTGCCTGTTGTTTAGTACGCAACTCAAGATTTTTCCGACTTTAGTTGCTCGCCTCTGTCCCGTGTGAACTTGTCGTTGTACAATCGCGAACACGGCACACTCGTCACGTCATTTGATTGTGTCTCGCGCGGAGATTACCTTTAACCGTAGAAAAAGAACCTTTCCAACCGTTTTTGTGATGGGTGACGACGACGGGAGGATGCGAGCCGCTTTGTCGTATCGAAATCGATGTGAAATCTCCTGTAAGACTGCTACGCCTAAAATATTTATTGTTATTGTTACATCATAAGAGATAAACATTTTTTTGTAATGATTAAAACTATTAATAATAAATAATAATAATAATAAATAATAATGCAAATTGGGCTGCAGACCAATTTTTCATGTACAAATTAGAGTTAACGCGTTTTATGAAAAATTGATTCAGCCTAATTGCCCCTGTCAGTCTGTCTCTCTCTTTTTCTAAATTTGTCTATGACACTGGTCACGAGGTGTCAGGTGGAATGCATTTCCGGACGTCCTTATAGACATTCATATAAATATAAATGAATATATATAAATATGTATACATTTATATACATAAGAGATAAGAAAAAAACTAAAATGGAAAAATAAAACAAATTTTATTTTGTATTATAGGAAAAGTTTAATTTAAGTGGAAATGGTTTGTGATATATTGTATCTTTAAATCATTTTTAGGTATTTATTGTCATGATTAACATTATTTTTTTAATACGAATAAACAAATTAAAGTTTCCAGATATGTGTTTATTTAAGGAATTACCTTAGCACACCTACTTACTGAGATGCAACGGATTATATCTGTAATAATCTATTAAGAGCTCTTTGCGTTCGTGGTGTGTGTGTATGGGTTGGGCATGTGGCTCAGTTGAAGTACTTAAATGCGTTTGTCACATTAGCTTTCTGCACAAGTTGGCAAAAAGCAACCGTGGCATGGACGCACAGGTCACTAATCTTTTTTGTGTATTGTTGGAACAGAATGAATTGGCCTTTTTGTGGTAAAAGGTCTGCCTTCATGAAAACATCGTTATGAAGGTTCTCTTTCACACGAGTACTGGACCATAGAAAGGTCAAGCATCAGCCGGTGCTACCGAGTCTACGACCCTTAGCATCGTGTACCCTCACTGTGAGGTCATCATCGTCCGCACTTCCCCGTCCTTCTGGATGTTGGACGCTTGTCTTCCAAACTCGCACCACATAGTTTCCACCACTATACTAGCTATACGTTTTGGGTTTCTACTAAAATCGTGTACATTCCCCCATGTTTGTACCAACAGAAGCATTTATTTTAATTTGTTGAATATTATTTATTTATTTATTTATTTGCACTTTCTTTATTTAACATTATTTATTATAACTTATAACATTATTACTGGTGCAACTCAGGCCTTTATCTCTAAGTAACATGTAAAGTAACACTAAATACTTACACCTTCTGCCTCTTCCTCTCCATTCGGGGTAGCATTGGGAATTGAATTTAACCTTTGGCAATGTCTATTTTACAAATGATCTGTTCTGCAGGAAGGCTGATGACTTTCAAGGTCAGTGAACTTGATAGTAAAGAAAGGTACACATTCTATTGAACAGTATTCTTTGATGGTTTTGATGGTTCCTAAACCCCCCACTGAGATGTTCGAAGCGATTAGGGTTTTCCTACTATTTAATATATCCCAATACAATTTCATCTTCAGGTCATGAGATAATAGAGTTGTTCAGTTCAAAGGAAAATTCCAGGTAAATTCATAGTCGTAGGAAATCACCTGGCAGAAGTCGACTCATTTTCACGTAACTTCGTCAAGACCGTTAATGGCTGGCAAGAGGTAAGGAAAAAAAAGAGTGCATTAAAAAGGAAGTGAGTGCAGGTGGTAAAAAATCAGGGGAATGTCTGGAAAACAGGTTCACGTACCTGGAATGGCTGATGTCGAGTACTCGGCAGGTTTACCCGTAATTGAATCGTTACAAAATAGCCGGACGGCATACCCCCGTGATCGGTACTAATTAGTCCAAATTGGTTGTACGTCGAGGCGAAAGAATCGAGAGACGTGTACCCGGAGTACCTGCACGGGTATCGGATGACCGACGTGGCATCTCCCGGGTACCTGTCAATTACGAAACCGATCAATTCGAGAATGTGTGTGTTAGAGAGAGAGAAAGCTTGAGTGTTGACCTACTGGCACCATCAATCAAATCATAACTTCGTGCTCCTAACTTCTTCTTCATCTTCATCTTTTGTCTGTTGTAATTTTCAGTATAAAAAGTTTCAAATTATCCTCACGTACATTATGACAGTTGTGTCGTCGTCGTCGTCGTCGTCTGGGAAGGTACAATTTGATGACACGTCTACAATTTTACTTGACTACCAACGACAAACTTACGACTCACTCCACACCCGTACAATCGAATAGCACTCAATTAGAGACACTGATAACGACTGGTACGGGTTTTGATAAGATGATTTCAGGTGTTGAGTACTTTAAATGCTCTCATGCAGACACATACCGGATATTACCGTAAGGAAAGGACTTCTGGGTGATATATATATATATATGCATAACCTAACCGGCAGATAGGGGAGTAACTATTTTGAAAAAATTCAGAAACTGTTTAAGAAAACTATTTTTTTCTCTTATACTATACCTGAGTGTTTGTTACCTTCTTCCAGGGTTCATTACCTGTGTTATTATTGTGATAGAAAAGAATAATACGAAATGCCCCTTTTATGGGTAACATTGTTTGCATATTAATTGTTATATTGTATATTTGTTGTATACTATTACAAACTATTGTATATTTTTTCTTCCTGATCCTTAAATAGGCTATTTTGGGGTTAATATTCGGTTTACCTGAAGTTGTATGGTATAATGAAGAAAAGTCGTACTCAGAGCGACAAACTAAAAATTCAATTTATACATGTTCCGACGTGTAGGTGTATTAAGGGTTTAGTTTCCATTTTAAGAGGTTGGAAATCCACCACGATGACAATGTAATGTACATCATGTGTATTACCAACACACACATCTGCACACTTGTAAACTTTCTCCAGACATTCAAATCCAAAATTAGCGTGTGGGTACTATCCAAGGACTCCAACCACCCTTTTTATTGCTCTAGATGGATTCAGCCATATTTTTCGTTGAAAACATTATATGGACATCATTTGGGGGGGAGATACCACATGGAACGTGATGGAAGTCTCAAACATGATTAAAACAACCAATATGATTATTCATTTATTTATTAGAGAATATTAATTTATTTTAATGACAAATTGTGTCAAGTTCTCCAGCAAAGGCAACAGGTGTTTTCCAGTGCGATTCACATTCCAGGTATTTAACTTAATTTTCTAGGTTAATCCACATTAGAGCAAGGTACCTAATCGTAATGACAGTAGGACGGTGCAGTAGGAGCTTCCAACTCTCCACCTGGCTCCAGGCGAACACTTCTATTAATAATTTTTATGATTCGTCGGGCTCCACTTCCCATGTCTCGACACAAGCCTTAGGACGGCACAAAGCAGTTCTGTGAGGCGGTCAAGTGTCTAAAAATTATCAATATCAACAAAAGTAAATGTGAAATTTAAATTAGAAATTGACTTAGAGTACTCGTTTTATAGGTTTTATGGCGCACACACAAGTTTGGGGGGCATGCGTTTCGGTAAAAGAATAGCCAACCTTTCTTTCCTTCTCAGGCGACCGATCAACGCTCTTTAAAGGTTAACGGGGCGTTTATACACTAACCGTACCGATATTTATTGTTCGAATGACCCACGGATATTTGTCTACTCTCCGAGCGGTATCCGGTCAACCAACATGACCAGCGTAGGAGGTGCGTACGAATTTCCCGGTGAGCAAACGCAGGTGACTGGCAGAAAGGTGTCAACGCGAAGAGGAGTCTGTCACAGTCGGCCGGGATTATTCAAACATTAAGCGCTTAAGAAAAAGAATGACTCCGCCAAATTTACATCGGTGATGGCTATTGACCTCCTTCCCGGGAAGAATTTCTTTTCAAAGATGAAACATCTTTAATGGAGTGAGACTCATCTCGGAACAAAAAGAAGTTCAAATCGGTGACAGTTTCGTTCTTTGTGCTTTCACTTTTATGATCAGAATTCTGCACCGGATGCAGGACAGCTGGGAGAACCAGGTATCCTCTCCTGAACTTCAACCCCATTGTTATTTATATGTAAAAATTCTATGTATTTATGTCTCTTTTTCAAAGTGGTGACGATATTTCCTGCTTTGTTCTGCGTTACTAGGTTTTTGTTCTCTTTCGAATTGTTCGGGTTTGCGTCCACGAACTTTTTCAACGTGTTCGACCGTGCACTTTATTATTCCGGGTACCTCTTTGTAAACTACCCAAAACACAGTCACGTACAAGCAGGAGAAAGCATTCAATATAATTTTATTATAGTATAAATTACGACAGAGCCTGAATGTAATTATCCCCCCCCCAGGACAGTTGGGTCTCGAGACTTCTTTAAAACAGAAATGGTACGAGTAGTAAACAAAACTGCTACATCAGAAGCTATAAAACATTTATACCACTGATAAATTCAGCTGTACTGAGTAACATTTTAATAATTTTAATAATATTCGAATTTATGTAAACAAATTACCCACTCCCGCCATTTTTATCGGTATTTTTACATCTGGCAGAGTGCTGTACAGTTAGTATCCCCATTTTAATTTTCGTTGTTAAATGTAGTCCCAGCTCTGTTTTAGAAAATAAAATAACAACAGATAACTCACATAAAAGTTATAGGTAGAACTGACAATACGCCTTGTTTATAATTCGTTTATTAACAATTTTTTACTTACGTCACGTACATCAAGAACTCGCAGAAGCATTACTTTCGTATTATTCCATTTATAATTATTTCATTTCCCCCGGTTTACGTATGTGTACTTACATGCACCATAAATTTATAAAAAATACATTTTTTCCTACATCTTTTATTTTATTTATTCGTTTTCTCATTCATTTAATTCATTGCTGGGCAGTACTGCTCTGCGGTGCTTGTTCAAATTCTGGTAGTCGTAGTGAGTGCGAGTGCTGTAAACCACAAGCGTACAGCACTTACTGCAGGCACAAATACGAATACACGAGTACATTGCGTTCTTTTGAGGGAACAAACATAAAATAAGTCCTTGTCTTCTTCCTCGCAGCCACCAGCTGTTCGTGGTCTTTGTGGCCGATAATTCACCTGTAGATGTTCCCAATGGATCTAAAAGAGTTTCGTAAACAAATGATAACACTTCAATAAATAAAAAATAAATTATATTGATCATATGAAGTTACATACATTTTCCAAAATGGAAAACGGCTTTTCCACATCCCGTACGTATTTTACACGTATAGCGTAATTTTTTATTTGAATAATTCGAAACGGAAGCAAAATACATAGAATCGTTCCCAACACCCACCTTCCTTGTCGATCATCGTATTAGAACAATACGAGACGAATGCGGACGAAGGTGGACGAGCCAAGCACATTTGTTTTGACCGATTCAACCAAAAGAATTCTTGTGTCCGGCCAAAAATATGGCAAATTTAATTAAGTTAAACAAAAACATGTCCGATCTTCTCTAATTTTTTTCAGGTTCCCGGGGTCAAACATTTCATTATGCTAACTCCGTTTAACTGAGCCTCCTCCTCCCGTCCGAACACCGGTAAAATATACAATTATTTATAATTTACAATATAATACATCTACACGGTTTCTATTGTTTTTTTTTCTTCGTACGTAGTGTCAAACACGCGTTCGTTCGCAAAAATCGTTTTGTATTTTTATTTTCAAGTATTCCGTTGAGCGATGTTCGCAGAGAGATACCCGACCTTAATTAACAAAGAAAATGACAGGGAAAAGGAAAAAGAAACAGATTCATTTTCACTCGGATAAACTCTTTGTAGAAAGTTGAACAAACCGTTTTTGATTGCTCCTGCGCTGAGAGGGTATGATTGATTGATTGATTGACTGACTGATGGATGAATCGTGAAATATTCCACGGCTATTTGCTACCATTGACCATTCTTCTTCTTCTTCTTCTTCTTCTTCTTCTTCTTCATCACCGTCCTGGCAGTCAGTGTTTGTATGTTTGTGTTTTTCGCCGTGTTGGGGTGGCAGACACCGTGAAATTTATCAATCGTATCGATCAATCATCGGGAAAATAAATAAAATCCAAATTGTTTTCTTCGGTTTCACGGCGTCTGAGATAAACAACATCTGAATCTCTCTCTCTCTCTCTCTCTCTCTCTCTCTCTCTCTCTCTCTCTCTCTCTCTCTCTCTCTCTCCAATTAACTTAAACGTTTTGGCTTTTGTTCTATGGCTGCAGAAAAACAAGTTCGACGAAACCGTCCGAGTCCACAAGTCCAAATCGATGATCGATTCTTCGGTTCCGCTTCCGATTACTACTGAAATAAAGAAAAAGAAAACAAGGTGAAGGAGTTAGATGAAATGGTAGATGAAGACAGAAAAAAAAAACGAAAAGGAAAGCCTGCCATTAACAGATACTTCTTTTTTGGGCTTGGGTCATTTCGCCCTGGTTCATTAGCAGCGAACCCGAACGAATTATAATCGAAGGTGACTTGTGCGCAGACACACACACACACAAACACACGCCGTAATTATGACAAATTAGAAGTATTATAATTTGTACGTTGTACCCGAATTAATTAGACAAAGGTGTAACTCGACAACCCGCGGAATTACAAATGAAAATCGAACGTCGCCGACTGTCACCTGTCAACCCCGCTGGAAAAAGACCCGACTTTCGCCACTTGCCTGCAATTAACCCCCGGCCACGTTGTTGTTTTTGCCACAGCGATTGATACCTACGTACACCTGATACTTTCCACCCGAGAAATTACACGCCCGTGATAGATGACATTAATGAAACTTAAATGGTCCTCTTAGTATCAATGGAGTCGTGTGTGTGTGTCGTTCTTTAAGTGGGTCTCTTCATCGCTTACCAAACACTCTCGGCCTATCCTCAACTCGACGTTTGAGGAATCGTCTATTACTTAACTGTAACCGTCATTAGCAGTTTTGTTAACTTGGATGCGTTATGTTCGCTTAACACCCTCCCCCCCGCCCCATACACACACACATACACACCTCCCCCGGGGGACTCGAAATTATTTAAAGAGAGAAGGAGGAGATCACTGACAGCTGAAACCATTTTCTCTTTGTTTCCGTGCCAAACAAAAAGGAGTCTTTGTGTCATGGGACCTGAATTCATTTTGTGGTACCAAACATGTTTCCCCCTCGAAGTGTCGCACCCGGAGAGAGTGCCAGGTTTTATCTGTCTGCAGGGGACGACGCGGCGACAGAATTTTAGACCCTGCCAAATTCTGCTACCCGTCCGCGACGTCACCTTGTAAATTTGACTTGGGGTTAGGTCAAGAACAATCCCCCTGAGTGAAAGGTTCCTTTCTAGGCGCAGTACCCGTGATTGCACCTTATCGGTCCATCAAACCGGAACCCGAGTCTCAAAAATAGGTTTAATACTTATTTGTACGATTATCTCAAACATGCTCACGAAACGTGGATGGGGGTCCGATCTGGGGAGACCTACGCGACCGTGGCAAGACCATGTGGGGAATGTTCGGTCAGAGATTCTATTCGACCGACCACGTATAGGCGGAAACCTCAAGGGGGCACCGGTACTTTCCTCAGGTTCCGAATGGTAACGTATCATTGTTCACCTCAATTATTTTCCACGTCTATTATTGGTCACCACTGTCGGTTTCACCGAGTGAAAGGTCATTAATTAAATAAAATTCTTCATTGTCGGTCATCCACGGACAGGTTAATTTAAAAATCCTCAAACGTGTCCTTCAGAAATGGTGCGTCGGCACTCGGTGTGGGTACTACATTAACTGTTCAACCCCTTAAAAGGATAGTTGCCGAAAAAAAAAAATAATTACGGGGGACACTTCCGAGTGGTGCGACCGCAAATGTTTTATTAATCGGATTTAGTCTGGTCGTGGATGCGATCGCGGCCATCTTAGGTACCTGACAAGTCGTCCGAATTGATGTGGTTCACCTCATTAACGACTCTTTTCCGGACCGTCTGGCGGACGTCTTGTCAACTCTGGAGATGACATGAGATGAGATTGAGGATGCCTGAACGTGGAACGAGGGACTCCAAATTGGAAAAGAACAAATTTCTTATCCTTTTATGAAAACATTTGACGCGATCTTATATTTTAATGCTCGTGTCTACACGAATTTCTTTTCGAAATGTCACGGTGTCGGATCTCCCGGATCGGATAAACCGGATGAATCGGAGTGTCAGGTGGTAGTCCCTGCAGCACACCGTATCCTCGATTTATTAACTTAAAAACTACCAGAATGTGGTACATTATTAATTTTTGCTTCGCCGTTTTCCTCAACAGACGTATACGTATGCAAACGCAGGAGATCATGTTACGATCAGATCACATTCCCGCGTCTTCTTCGTCCACGATATAAATCGCGATCTCGCAGATAACATCAGGTGGAGGGTTTGGTGCTCGTTATTACTGAAGTCATGGAGAAGCAGATGATCGATTGATACCGACAGTACTCAAACGGCGATCTTAATGATCTCTAATTTCGGTATCAACTATCTCGTTTTCTCTCCACGCGGATATTTCCCTATATAGTCGTAACGAATTGTTGGTGTATGGCCCGTGGGAGAATTGCAATCGATAGACATCGAATACTCGTCGAAGATGGTCTCTTAAACCTTCCATAAATTTCGAGAAGCACTCTTAGTCATTAGCATAAACGTTTATTGATGAGTATCCGAACATAACGAGTGCCGAACAGGTTGCCGGGGTTGAGGTCATGAAAGATGACTCTGGAGACCTTCGAACGTGTTCGCGAAGAACAGGAGAATCGTTTAGGATGGCATAAATACTTTCTTCGGCGGCCATTAGAAAGCAAACGGGGGAGAAAGCGGCGGCTGTACGGGGGGGGAGGAGTGTTCGGTAAATATACGTGATACCTTCCTAATTGTCTAATGATGGCGCGAAAAGAGCTGTGAAGTCACCCAAGTGACCGCTGCCTCCCTCCTGTGGTGTCGAGGCCGAGACCGTGGCCCCACTTGGCCAAATCAACGCAAAACTACAATTGTAGTTGGTTCCCATCCCAAAACGAAATCATTCATTTCGGCTCTCGTTCTCGAGATTAAATTAAAAAGACATGTGAGAAAAAAGTACGGACTTGGTAACATGACACGATGGAATTCTTTCTCTCCGGTGGAGAAGAAGAAGAAGAAGAAGAAAGCGTTCTCTTTCTTCTGACGTGAAAAAAAAACAAAAGTTTCGAAAATAATGGCGGAAAACGCAGTTTGAATACGAGAACCATTAATTTGAAGCTGACCTCGTACCGGGGAGGGGAAGCGCGCTCGCAAAACACCAGAACGAAACAAACTGCGAAACAAGATTTATAGATTACATAGAATACATAATGAATACAATGTAGAGCAATTATACAACTCGATGAGGGAAATCGCACACTCTCACACCTTTTCAGGTGATCCGTAATAGTTTAGGTTGTTCTTCACCTCTACTAAACTGAACCATTCGTAGCCAGACACCCGGCCTTCAAGTATAAGTTCCTAATTTTTGTCATATTGTTAATTACTTGTAAATCATTTGGTGTATATCGCTATTATATTTTCTTAGAGTGACGTTATTAAGCACTACACTAACATTTGTTGCAACCGAACACCTAAAATATCAAGTTATACATGTCATACAAATCAATTATTAATTTATATTACGTATTAATTTTAATATTTATATATGTGAATGTAACTGATAATACCAAATTATGTGTAGCTGTATACGATATACGGAACTGCAACGCTATTTAGTATTCGTCTATTTGTATTTAATGTAAATATTAATATAATGAAATATATTATTGCTTGTTTACAAGATGAGGGAGTGAGATATGCTCTTGTTGGTAATATATCAAAGTGTACTGTTTTAATAATATACTTTGGTTTATTTTAATAAATATGTTTTAATAGCTCTCTTCGATGGGAATATTATTGTCGTCGTGTACGATATTTATCGGTTGCCCTAAGTAAACTTTTCATGTCTAACTGTGTGTAGGTAAAACCTATAAATTAGTCAAAACTACGACTGGCATTTAACGAAGTTTCGCAGGGTGGTTCAACTACGTTCCCGCCTACATCGCTAATGAACTTTCTTTTTTTTCTGTCCGAAATGGATGCCTGCAAGACATCTGGTCGGTACCCACGAAAGAGATAGATAAGATTAATAGAAACATTAAAACATTTCCACGGGTCGCCTCGGCGAACGCAGAGAGAAACGGTTGGCGCTTTTTGCTGGGATTCAACTCGAAATTGAAGTCACTGACAACCCGCAAAAATTTCGAAAAAATAGCGAAACAAACCTAAATTGAATATTCACGTGAGGAAACGAACTTTTCAGGTTCAGGTTCGTGTTATTGAACATGCGAACGAGGAGATGAAACAAAAAGTCAACCTCATTCGACTCCAACGGGTACCTTCGACTGCGTCCCGGGCTCCAAATTGCCCCACAGGAGAGGCCACCCAAGTCGTCGTTTCAGGTACGTCTTGTGACGTCACCGGGGGGTGAGTTAAAACCACGGAAGCTTCCGCTCCGGAAAAAAACCGCAAGTACGTGAAGAAAGCAACTGCACGGGAGTTACATACGTTTTCGGTACGTTCGCATCAACACGTGTAATAAGTTAAGGTTCGGTACCTGTTACCGTGTCTTCAGGTGATTTCCTTTTCGTGCAATTACAGGTACGCAACCGCAAACCCGAAGTCTAACGATGCACTCATGAAAAGACAGATGAATGATATTTGATGTTTAATGTGCAGTACGTAATTTACTCGGGTTTATGACTCTTACTCAACGGGTTACCCACAGAGATACCACCACTACCGCCAGGTATTACCCGTACCTAATAAATACTCGAGGAACCGAATCAATTAGGCGCCCCCCCCCGTTCTGCCTCCCCGTGTACCTAACTACCTACTCGGTGGCTGTGTCCGTACTGTTCACATTGATTTTCATTAGGGGACCCACACCTGAAAATCCCGGAAATTCGTCTCAGGTACCCGGAGTGACTCACATCCGAATTGATAATTACTTTTTCACCGTTCGGATTTCCTCGAAGAAAGTACCGACGCGAGTATTTTATATGTAACTCGAGTAGTTAAAATAGTTTGGCGTTACCTAATGGTTGTCACTATTAAACTGTCATTCGTCAAAAGGGAAATTCAGACGGCAGGTATCGAGTGATTTATCTTCTCCCGGGCCAAAAAACCTTTGATGGCATAACGAGCAACGAATGAGTACCGAACGGGTACCCCGCACACGGTACTCGGAGTGAGTGGTGGTCTGGCGGCTATGATGGAAGTTTACCATGCAAATATGGCGCACACTTTGTTTTTCTTTTCTTTTTTTTCTCCCCCTTTACTTTCGAATAATGTGGGGTACCCCCGAGTACTCGGGTACTCGAAACCCGCGAAAAAAAGCGAGAAAGTTAATTGTATCATAAATTACATTCAGACCACTTTTTCATTTTCTTTTCTTCGTCTTCCTCCCGAGGCATCGCTACCCGACCGAGTTGTCAAGCATGCGCCTTCCATCACTCGCAAATTATACAGGTGCACCTCAACGTTAATTAATGACAGGTATGTCGAGCGCTAAAAGTACCCGGGCTACTCACCGTGCCTAATTCTGAATACTCGCCGGAGCTCTCCGTCCGAATCGAATGATTCGATCCTGTTCGCGGCCTCCGCGATTTCACTTGCTTTATCAGACTCTTCCTTTCTCGGCTGCCGTTCTGACGGCTGTTGCTCACGTCGAATGCCTCCCACGGGAGTTCCTTGTTCCGGAACGGGAAAATGTCGTTGATCGACTGCAAATCCTCACTTTTACTCGTGGCGTTCGTGCTCGTGACGTCAACACTCGCACCACCGGTTGAGTTTCTTGTTTCCTCGCCAGCGGAAACCACCGGAAACAGTTTCACATAAGTCGAATTGTCTTTTTTAACCGTTTCCGTTTTGTTTTTGACGGGAGTGTTCAATGACGGAACAACATGTATCGTCGTTTTGTTCCTGTCCGAGTTCTCCGACCGAATTTTTGACTCGGTTTTGACCGTCGTTGACGTCGACGGTGCCTTAGTAGTAGTAGTCGTCGTCGTCTTCACAAGTTCCGTATGATTTCTTCTCCTGCTCTTGAAAGAACTCAAGTTCCTGAACTGATTTTTCCTGTTGCTTATGAAGGAATTGGTCACGTTTTCCAATTTAGTCGAGTTTGAGGATTTGTTCGCGGCTGCCGTGTTGTTTTTTCTCGCCGAGGACGATCTCAGTCTCTGAAAGTATTGTCGTGCCGTGTTGTTCGTCTTCTTGAATATTGTTCTCTCCGTGACGCGGACGTGTCTCGTCGTTCTCCTGGTCGTTTCGCTTTTTCGCGGTGTGACCGAAACAGGTGTTACGATTTCGATTTTGTTCGTCTGCGAAGACAATGACGTACCGTTCGTGACCGCCGCCGTCGTTGTCGTCGTCGATTCAACGCTTCTTGTCGAACCTGACGTTTCCGGCAGTACCAAATTATCGTTGATTTTGCCTCCCCAGTAATTCACTCTGCTCTGTCCCACGACGGTATAGTTCCCACCGTGGACCGTCGTCGATGTCTGAGGCCTGGCAGTGAACGGCCTGCTGTGTACGCTGGTATTAGTCATTTTTAGTATATCATTAAGGGTATCCTCAAAGTAAGGGGAAGGTGTTGTCACGAGGTACTCCTCCGGGATTTTTTTCGAGGGTAGAAGTATGTGCGATATGGAAGTGCCAGGTATGGTCGTCACCGAAAGCGCCTTCGAGATAAGTTCCTTTGCTTCTGTGTTCCCGGTTGTTTTGTGATTCGAATATTCCAACGCTGTCCAGTTGTCAATGTTGTTCTGAAGGGGATAGTTCTGTTTACCCGTTTGTTCTATTTCGCGCAGAAGAAGTTCTTTGATGTTCTTCGCCAGTATGTGTTGCATTTCCGTGACGTACTTCTTGTTCCGGTCAATTTCTCCGGGTTTTCCAGACGTCGCGTTCAAATTTCCTTGGGACGTATGTCTCTGGTCGGTTCCTACCGTTGGACCGGACGTCGGATTGAATTTTGCCAGGTACTCGAGTTCCGATTTGTTCGACAAGGACTGCAACGTTTCGAAGACTTCGTGACGAACGCTCTCGAAACTGTTGGTGTCCAAGTCGGTTTTACTCTTCGTCGTGTACGGTATTATTATTTGAATCTTCTTATTTTGACTTTTGTCATGGGTGTTCTGAACGACAGGAGAAATCGGTTGAAATCCGCCGTTTACCACGGACGGTACCTGATCAGGTTGAGTGATCACTTGATGCGTGGAAGATTCGGATCCTTTTGAGGCGGTGTGAGCGTCGAGGAAGAGCCAAGAAGAGGAAGCATCCAATTGGGGATTGTTTTTGGGGAAAGATGGTGGCAAGTGTTGTTCTGCGGGCAAGTTTTCACTGCTGTGACGTACCGTGCTCTGCGAACCCGTTATATTATAATAAGGCGGAGGCGGTGGCGGAGGAGGCACAAAATCGGTCGGATCGGTGTTAACCACATTCTGATCACCGTGGGGATTCTGAAGAACTATGGAGTCCTTGCTGAAACCGATCGTTTGATCTCCTCCCGAATTTGAAAATTCGGCCAATGGAACACTCTTGACTACATCGACGGTCGAGGTCTGTTGATTTTGAGTTCCGATCGGATACTGATCTTTGCTCGAGTCATTCGTGTCGATCAGGTTGTGTTTGTAATTCAAATTATCGTTCGTCTGAGATGTATGAACGGTAAAAATGTTTGGGCTCTGTTGTATCTCGAAATTATTCAGGAAATTTGAATGAGCAGGTTGAGTACCCCGGCCGGAGCCTGAGGGTTGCTGTAGGGCCACAGTGTTTTGAACGTTCGAATTGGACCCAAAGGAAGTGGGGTGAACGCCCAAATTGGCCGGATGATGGAAATTGCCTGGCACATTTGTGTATGTCGTCGTCTTCACGTCCGTCAGGAGACCGGCACCGTGGCCCTCTTGCAAATTGTTATTCACTGTGGAGTGACCAATGGGAGATAGAACTCCGGAGGGCTGTTGGAAATTCAAATTATTCTGCACGTTCCCGTGTACAGGTGGCTTGGCGTTCAAAATAACTCCCGAACTCGGCTTGAAATTTAAATTGTCCTGATTGGTCGACTGAGCCGTCAAAGTATCCCCGTGATGCGGTTTGTGTGATCCACCGGTGTGTGAGTTTTCTTCCGATATGGTAAAAACCACGTTGGACACGGACATTGTGTTCGGTGTCGGTGGCACCAGACCAATGTCGGACGAGTCGAGCAAATGCCCAGAGAAAAATGGCCCGGAGTCGTAGATTGGTACGATGGGAACGGGGCTCAGTTCTGGAATTGGACTGCTGTCGAGTATGCTGGGAGGAGTGAAGTAGGTCAACGCATTGCTGTAATCGGCACTCTGTGATGAGAAGGAGTTGTGACCTGACACAACATGATTGAGAGGTGCAAGGAGTCCGTGACCGGTAGGAATGTTGCCGGCCGGAAGTCCATAACTACTAGATATGGTACCGTCCAACACTGCCGGAGTCGGTGGCACCAGGGGTGTCGACGGTAACAAGAAATCTTGGTTGTTGGACGACATGGCATGGAAGTCGAAGGCCGGGTACTCGGTATTATGTTTGTGAGAGTCGAAATGTTGGTACCTCTGTTGCCTGTAGGCACTCGGTACGTTCAACATAGGTACCCATGGGACACTGTTGCACTCGTTACACACTTTCGAATTTTGTCTCTGGTGATGAAATCGAAAGTTTCGTCCCCCGTTGTGTTGACCGTTGTGGTTGAACTTCCGGTAGGAGTTAAAATTTCTCGATTCCTGTGCCGTTTGACCGAACGATTTACTTCCGTCGTTGTTGCCTGTGGGTAACCGCGGTGGTCTCTCCTTCAGAGGTAGACTTCGTCCTCCCAAACCATTCCTAGGATATTTGTTGTGGATTTTCGCAGGGAGAAGTTCCTGAGAAAAGGGAGGAATAAAGCCCCTGCGCGACGCGTCTCTGTACCTGTACGGATGGTTAAATCCATTTTTGGATTGGGATACAGCCAGGTTCCTGCGCCTGTTGCCCGTTCCCCCCGGTTCCTCCGAGTAGGACGACAGTCCCGGACTTTTCGACATTTGATTCGACTTGTTCTTGGTGACATGGTTCCAGTGTCCTTGTCGCTGATGGTGAAAGTGTCCTTCCTCACCGATTCTCTTCGCGAAAACATTCTCCTTTCCATCGTTCTGGTGCTTGAAACTCGTGTAGGTGTAGTTGACCGATTTGTCAGCACCCTGACCGACGACCGGGGAGACTACATCTCCGTGACTTTGCACAGCGATGCTAACTAACGACAAATACCCGAGAAGAATCGCATACTCGAAAATTCTTCCCATCTGAAAAAGAGAGAAAAAAACGAGAAAGAAATTATTTAACCCTTCATTTTGAGTTTATGATAAGTTGAGGGTAATGGATGGGACTCATTAGTGGGTCCATAACACATAAGAGTAAAATTTAGGAATCGCACCCGGACAAGGAGTAATTTTCGGAGGTGAAACTACTTCAGGTGATAACAAGATGTTCAGACACCTGCGTCTGTGTCGGTTTGTGTGTGTGTGTGTGTGTGTGTGTGTGGTCGGCCTCCTTTGGGACTCGACTTCGGGTCGAGAAGAGCATTTGCCGAAAAGTGGCTTCTGTTTATGTTTCACAAATAATAACATTCCGACATTAAACATCGTATGCAATTATCTTCACCGCCGAAAGCAAAGTCACATTTGTTAGTTCGGTACTGTGAGAAAGTGAAACGACTCGCCAGCCAACTCGACATTGTTTATGGGAACCATCACGAAAGGAAAACACACATCACACGACCACTTTGGTCAGGGGAAAATAATCACTTCCCCTCGGTGGCCCCATGTTTTCCCTGTCGATTTCAATTGATTTGACTCAAGACTAATGAAAACATCAGGGTAGCGCGGTAACAATACGGCCGTCATGACAAATTGGCCTTCGTATGAAAGCGAATGGGGCAATTTAAACGATCGGTTTCATTTAAATAATTCAAGTACACCGCGAGGTACTCTGCGGTCAGACCAAGCCTTCTGGCCGAAAGTGACAGTTGTGTTCGCGGGAGGTACCACTCTGGCCGCTCTTCGATGTGTGAGCCCATTAATACTCGTAACAATCGTGTAGGATCCCTCTTAGACGGGAACAAATGCCCGAACTACAAAACGATGCGATTCTTAAACAAAAATCACGTTCCTCTTTCGAGCCGGTTCACACAAGTTGCCAGAATATGTGTAAAAACACCATAAAAATACTTTCTAGTATATACGCAATAATAAACAGATGCTTCTCTTCAGGTGAATTTTCCGTTTTCGTACGACTTCTCGTTCCCATAATTACTAACCGTCTTATCCGAAGCGAAATTCATTGTATCTCCATTGTATTTATCATAATTGTGCTTATTAATATTCGAATTAATTTAATTTTTTCTCAAGTGCTGAAATTAAGTGCAGAGAATAAAATTCAAAAATGCATTACGAGTCGTTTAATAAATAATAGTTTAACACTGAAGGCAGTAAAAGTTGTTTAGCACATTTAAACGCTCGAACTATTTAAGTCGAGCATGTGTCCGACACGAGACAACCAACATGAACGATTTGTGTATGTTCTACTGTATTAACTAATGTAACGTTAGTATGAGTAACCCCAAAGATTTTTATATATATGGTAGAGCACGAGAATAATAATTTTTTATAGCATGTATATTTGTAATAATTTTTATTATAAATTGAGTACAGGTTCCAACTGGCTGTAGGCCTTTTTCGCCAGAACTTATTAATCAATATAACATTACTATGAGTAACCTGAATTATTGTGTATATTCTAGTACTAATTACTATAATATTAGCACGAGTTCTAGAAAACTGACGTGGCACGTCCGAAGAATGGGTATTGTACCGAATATAAAAAAATTACAATTAGTCCTCTTCCTGTCTTTCACACTTTTACTTGTCATTTATTATTTGTTTATTTTAATTTTATACTGTGTTTGTTTATTATATTTGTTTTAAATTGTTTACAAATATACGCTTACATTATTGCTACACATTTTTTCTTCTGTACTTGTCCTTTTGTTATTCTATTATTCATGTTTGTCATTTATTATTAGCGACAATGGTAAATAAAATGCGTTTATTGCACTTTGAATGTACATTATGTATTAATAAAGAGAGTACGAGTTGAGTGTGCTTTAAAAATAACCCCTGAAGACAATTCGAGTGTGTCCTGGCCGAGACTTAAAGAGACATGAATTTCACTCGAATGAATGGGGGGGGGGCATTAAAAGAAAAACACTGTTTGTCACATTTAAAGTTTGTTGAAAACTACTTTGTTATCGGGGTGTGCAACATTATTTTTTCACAGCGGTCATAAATTAACAGTGAGGTGAAAATTTGTCCAAGATGAAGAAGAACAGAGGCTGACTCGGCCAGGTAGGTCACTGCTGATGAACGCGAAACGTGTAGAAAGTGAAACGGCAAACTGGTAAGACCACATCGAATATTTAATCAAATAATAATAAGGTAGCCTTTTCACCTGGGCAGACACTCGGATCGGACGGATTAACGCGTCAAATCGCCATTTTGCAAAAAGTTCGGATGAATGACAAACTGAGTGAAATTGACTTTTTTATTATGCCGATTTTCAGGTTCCCGTGGACCTCGTAACCCGCACGAGGGGAGTAACACATACATCCCCCCGGCCACTGGGGGCTACACGGCGGTGCGATGAGTCCGGACTGACCGTCGAGTACTACAAAATGATGGCCGGTGTGACAGACACTGACAGACAAGTCAAGTCGTTCGTGGAAGAGAGAGAGAATTTCACTGTAAAATTACCGTGAGAAAATATTCAGGGTGCTGAAGAATGAAGGCGCGGTGCTTTCGCCTAGAAGTTGCTTCTCTCAGGTGAAATCTCACTTCTTCTATTATTTCTAGGACCGTGGGCTTTCGCACCGTCAGGAACCGCACGGAGGCACCGGACCTCATTTTCTCTTTGTGGTGTCATGAAATGGGTCGGTCCAGCCGAAAAAAAAACAAACCGGTCCTGTCAAAGAGCACCACTTCGTTCAGAATGTCAGTGTTCGGTTTTTCTACCGCCACAAATCAATTTCTCCCATCTTATTCCTTCCGTACGAACCTGAGTGGTCCGGTCCGGATTTTTCACATTTTCCAAAAATGGACTTCACAGAGGAACTCTTAAACGGAAGTTTTTTTTTGTTTAGTTTTCGAACTTCCACCAACTTCCTGAGAGTTACCTATTTTTTTTTTTTTTTTTGGTGTGGAGGAGTTTTGTGCAGAACCCGTGTTAATAATTACTTTCTCATTGCACTCTCTCATGAATCCATTCCAGTATTCAACAAATAGATTAAGATCTATGCTACTTATTCTGAATTTTGTGTCCGTTACTGCCAGAAGAATCCTTTGTCTTATTATAATCCGTTTTAGCATCTGCGATGGTAACACCCTAAATTTTTTACCTGTTATTTTATAAATATAATGCGTGTTAATGTCTGACGTGTGGTCGTGTACAGTAAACTAGTACTGAGTCGTTTTCTAAATGCATACACGCGGCGAACGACGAATTTTATAACCGAAATCTTTCGAAGAAGAGATGATGTATGTTTGTAATTCGCATCACAAACGACTTTGTTCCCATTCCTGTGTTCTACGATTAGATACGTTGACTGTAATAGCCGGGAGAGAGAGAGAGAGAGAGAGAGAGAGAGAGAGAGAAAGAAAGTGTGTGTGTGTGTGATTAGAGATTCAAATGTTAGAGTATATAATACAATGTGTATATATATAAAGATTTAAGTGCAGTCAATTTTTAATATAATGTCGTGTCTTAAGATATTTCCACCGTCGAAGAGGTGAACTTGCCAACTTTTCAACAAGTCAAAAAGCACATTTGGAAACCATCTTTCTTTCGACTGTCTTCTCACCCCCCCGGGTCTCGACCCCCTGGGACCCGAATTTATTGTTTTAATTGCGGACACGTTCGAAATCCGGTATTGTTTTCGACTATAATGAATCGGTAAAAATCTGCTTGCTCCAATAAAGTCATTCCCACGGCATCGTTGTAAACGTCTTCGAGCCGTGCCTAGACGAAGAAAAAAGTAGTCGTAATAATAATGATGATGATGAAAGAAGTAGAAGAAGAAGAAGAAGAAGAAACGTAGTCGTAGAAGAAGAAAAAAAGTCCAAAAACAAAACCGCGTGAGAAATGTTACGGAGAGACTAAGAAAGTAAGAGCCTTTTTCTTTCATTCTTTCCGTTGCACACATCGAGTTGTTGGTTCTCATCTTCACGAAGGTCAGGTGTGTCCTCGGGCCGTTTCACCTTTCCAATTTTTCATCACTCGATTCAGATCGCGAGGCTAAGAGGGTCAGGGAGCTCATCACCCCCGGAGGGAACGAGTACCCCGGGTCCGTGTATTGTCGTTAACCCGTCGACCAGTTTCTCCGGTAGTTTTTGAGCATCCGTGCGAAGTGATTAGAAAAAGAAAGAAGACACGGCCGTCGAAGTTTCGGACAGGTGAGCAGGTGAGGTGGGGACCGACCGGACCAAAAAAAAAAAAACAAAAACAAAACCTCGCAATTTGAATACGCTCGACGATGAACCTAATGATGATTTGTTCTCGAGGTTAAAGAAGAAACAGAGACGTCTTCGGACGAACCGCGTCTAATGGCGTCCAAGAGAAATTTGCAATTTTTCAAAAGAAACTCACGGGGTCTTAGTTCATCGAGGTCGAGGGAAAGTGGTCATATTGTACTCCTAGTTTAATAGTGGTCTCTTCATGATGTTGTTCGGCCGGTAGTGGCAAATGGCGTTCACCCCGGAGGGACATCGCAAACGTGGCCGCGTATGGGGGAAGCCATGGGTTTTTCGTCGACACGTGGGAAAAAATTAGGTCTGGTCCATGGCGGAGACGATTTCGGCAAATGTCAACGGGTTAATTAGCACCGAAGAGTTTTGTTTTTCGTGTGCATACAGTTTCTACCCAATTCATTGCGTTTTTCGTGTCCGTCTGTGTCAATTTTTCTTTTGGGACAAGCGAATTTTCACTCGGTCGTTTCGTTCTGCGTCCTGCGGGCCCGGACCATTAGAAACCGAGTTAACCACTTTTAATCGCGTCGTAAACGCAGTCATTTATTTTAATAATGTTTTTCTTTTACACCCAAAAACGTACAAATAAGTTTTCACCATTTCGAACTAAAAAAGGAGAGAGAGAGAGAGAGACACGTCGGGAAGAGTGGACGTGAAATCCGCGGATGGTGCAAAATAATTCGACAGTCGGTCTCTCGGCTCGGCCATCAGAGAAAACTTATTAACCACGATTGAATTCACTTAAGTAACTCTTTACTAGTTAAATTCTTTTCGGGTAAGAAATCGGAGGGAATCGGAGAAGAAAGTGCAATTTGTCCGCCGAAAATGTGAACCATTTCTATTTTTCGAATAATTAATTTAAGTCACTTCGAACGCATGGTTAGACTATTTAATTTTTCATTCGAAGTTCGACCAGATTTCTACGCTGAATATCACACTCATTTAAGTTACCAAATGAGTTTTTGGATGTAATCAAAATTGCAGAATTCTTTTGTTGTTGACGAGGAGTTTTTAATGCCCTTTTTTAGACGAGCCCCCCTTCCGTAATCCTAGAAAATGACTCCCCCGTTAAATGCCGTTACTACACCAAATATTTATATGGTCACGTTCATTATGTATCCATCATATATGGTATTTTTGTATTTATTGGTTTTCCAATTGTCCAGTTTTCCATTAATTGTAAGTTTTCGGTCAGATTTCTAAATTTGTAGTGACTGTTTTGTAGTCTACCCGAATGAGATCTTCCGGACCGTCAAATATGATTTGGTATATTCTGTTTTGTAGGAAATTCATTCTGTCAGCTGTCAGCGTACTACTCAATATCACAATCCTCGTTCTTTCAGCCATTCTGGATTCGTTATACTTCGAAAACAGGATGAATCAGAACGGTTCTTTGTTTTTCGCAAAAGAATTTTACATTTAACGCCGTAGCACCATCTCTGAATGGACACATCGGAGGAGAAGGCTTAAACGATGGTTCGCGTGTAATTTGCAATAGTCACAAATCAGCGGTGGTCCCAGGTCTACACACAAAATGATTAAGAGGCAAACAATCTGAAGAGAGAGAGAGAGGGAGACCGGCCCGAAAATAATAACATAATCTTCAAGTCCCTCTTTATTTAATTATGAGAGAATTTCGTTATTAAAACCTTACTTTCAGGTAGTGAATTTCTCACGGGCCATTATTATTACTCACTAAGTTGGTTTTTTTCTCCGTCATCTTCTTCTTCTTCTGCCACTATTTTTCTGTTTCACTCTCTCCCACTCCAGCTTAATGTGTCCTGTTTTTTTTTAAATTCATTTAAATGATGCTATTTGTGTAATTTCATGCATTTCAGAAAAAGTAAGTAAGTGTGTATGTGTGTGTGTATGTGTGTGTGTGTGAGAGAGAGAGAGAGAGACGTAAACATTTTACTTACTTAGGTATAAATTAGAGAAAAATCAACTAGCCTACAAAAACGTGGCAACCCTTTAATTAGAAAAGCGTGATAAGAGCCGCGTGTAATTATCACCTGTTCGGCGAGAAGACGTAAAGCCCCCGACCAAAGCGAGTATTACGCACCCGCGTTAATTCGTAGGAAATAGCAAACATTTAAAATGATATTTTGCAAGACGGTTTACACTATTTGGTCTAGGATAGGTCCCCATTTGGAAATAATTACACGGGAAGTAACAGCGAGGCCAACAACTAAGTGCGACGCTTTACCAACTATAATTGTTTATGAATATATATATGTATAGGGGACCATGTAAGGCCGGGAGCATGTACCCAGGGATATTTCGGAATAGAAACCATCGAACATGTTCTCTTTTCCTATTATTTTATTAGTTTCGTGTACCGGGTCTGGATACCTAGATTCCGGGTAGACACTCGAGACGTCGGACGGTGGAATATTAATTTCGGACCGAACCGACCAGTACTTCGTCACATATCCAGGAGGCTTCACTTCTCGAAGTGAAACTTTGGAGTCATGTCCGAACTCGACAACAAGTCTAAATTCATTCTTTGGTACTATGCTAAACGGTGATTGGTTAACACCTGTGGTGTGCACCTTGCGACCTTCACGTGTATCAAAGCAGACGGGTTGACGTCCGAAGAAGTCAAATCGGTCATCGACAGCAATAAACACGGGTAGAAAGTTAAAAAAAAAAAGAAGTGTGAAAACATCTACCCGACACAGAACTTTCCATTTGCATTGTTAAAATGTCGTCAATGTCCGAGTTGATAAATGTTATTGATCCGATCGATCGAAATTGATTGTCTTTATGGGGCCCAGGACAAATCGACGGAATTTGTCACGACCGAATCTTCTCTAATGTGTATTTTACATATTTTATTACCTTGTGAACTCGAAACGGGTGTTTTGATTTCTTTTTCTTTGTTTGAGGTCAGACGAGACTGGTTCGACCGGAGAGAAGTGGATTTCATTGCCGCCGTGTTATACATCCCAAGCCCATAAATTAAAATTATCTTTTATACGTCTAATAGATATTAGCGATCTGCTACTAACTAACCGAGTGCCTTGTAACATGTGTATTATACGCTAAGTGTGTTACGCACACGACATGTTGTCTCTTGAGATCTTTTATCGGTCCGATCGAAGCGTGTAATATTTTGTATATATAATTTTATTAATTGTAAGAGAAACTTTCGACGTAGAAAGTGCAAGTGCATAATGTATTCCAGAATCCGACTTATAGCCGGTCGAAACCTGTACGTGTTCAATTACGAAGTAATAAAATGCTTGTACATGTTAACTTCAATAGAACATGTAGTTTATGTAACAATGCAACGGCTACGAGAATTATATATAGCGTGTATAACGTGTAACGCGCACAAATGAACGCATATTATCAACAAACTTGGAAAGTGAAATTTGTGTACGTTATTTTTGGGGTGCTGCTTACAGTATATATAAAAATACGGGGTTCCAAGTACCGGTTACCTGTGCCCAGACCAACATTTATTTCATTGAGCAGACGTTTTAAGCCATTGTTTGAAAAATCCTATCTCCGACGACTCGTGATGGCGTCCGTGAAATTGAAAAAAAAAACGCAAATAGTAAGTAAGCTTCGACCGGGGAACAATAGACAATCCAGCCGTATGGTTACAAAATACTGTACCAAGTGGTTTTAAGGATAGTAAAACCAAAAAAAAAAAAAAAAAAGAAATGGACCTGCTTCGGTTTTACCAAGGAAAGCACCCAGAAACCACTGACGAGCTACGTATCCTCCGTGCTCATCGTCCACCTGAGAACATCTGAGAGAAGCGTTCGCGTGACCCGAAATAAAAAAAAATGAAGATATTTAGATATAGTAAAGTGCTAGAACAAAACTAAACTGGACTTGACGAGGATTCACACAATCCGAAGAAGAAAAAACCGCGTTTAAAAAAGTGTTTTCTTTTTTTGGTACTCGTCGGTACCCGGTCGAGAGTCAGAGTACCCACATACGAATCATCCCACAACACGAAATACGAGTTCCCCACGGGGGAGACCCGGATACTTGATATTCGGGTAAATAGGTACGCATTAAAGGTAATTGCCGGGTTAAAAGTCAACGAATGAAACCGATCACCTCTGGACGGATATTAAAAACACCTTCTTCTTTTTTTAATTTTCACACAGGTCACAAGTTGAAGATGTTAATCAAGAAGAACGGCAAGACTTGAATAACAAATTAAAATTTAGTGTGACAGCATCGACACGGACCGACACCATCGCACCAACTCGAATTTAAAAGGGAAATCTCTGGCACCGGTGCGGTACTCACGACTCGCCGTATTTCAGTATAAAATAATATACAAAAGCGATTTGATGAATAAGATCCCTGACGTCTAAGAGCCTCGTAGAGTTGTGAATGTCAGAATATTCCAGATCAGAACAGATCTCCCCACATTGGGGCACCACCCGAGCTGAATTTCTCCCGTGAGAGTAAAACATTTTTCATCGCCGAGGGGTTGAAATTAATTTCTTTGTGACGGGCACCGTTTCACACAACCTACTGACTACTGACTTTATTAACTCATTGATTGTCTGCTACCGAGTAACATTCTGATAATCTACAATTGAACGAGATTGTAGCGTGAGAAAAGAGAGTTTCGGGCGCGAAGAAGTTAACCAAATTTGTACCTGGTACCTGGTTCTTGAGAAATTGCAAATTGCAACAGGGTCAATTCGAATTTTCCTTTGCTTTAGAAACTCGAGGGACGCTTCGGTGCATACATTTTCCTGTGATTGGCCAATGGAGTAAAATTACTTTACTACACAAACACCTGCAGAGTTATAATAAAGCACACCGTAACGTTACTTTTCTGTATATAAAATTACTATGGAGGCAATCGCAAAGTTTTAGTGAAGTAATAATAAAGTTATTTAAATAATAATAACTAATGCTGCCTTGCTGTATATTATTTACAATATTATTTCCCAGTAAATTTATTATACAGAAATTCACCATAGAGACAACTGTACCGTACTAATTTAATAAAGCAATAATAAAGTTACTTAAATATGGTAACGTTACTCCACTACACAAAAATTTATCAACGAGAGTAAATTTTAATTGTACAAGTACTTCATTGTATAGAAATTTACTATAGTGTAGTAGTTATTTTAAGAAAATATTTGAACTTGGTGTTGTAACTGTTGGACTGTTCTTTTAAAGCTTTTGACATAAGAAATCTACAACTACATAACACTAAGTTGTGTGTCGCGACGACATTGTTTACAGTTAGCAAGCAAGTAATTTATTCTCTTAAAAGACTAATAAAAAATTGTTTGGATTGTTAGTTATAGTATAGACAAGTGCTGATACTGATACCGATTTACGTTCTTATTAATAATTATGTTCGAATGGAATGATCACGTGGTTTTTTTACGTGTCGGCCCTAATTACAAACTGTAGACACCCGGGGAGTGTGCACAATTCAGACATAACAACGTGTTGTTTCTTAATTTCTCCCGAAACTTTCAGCGATCGATCCGAGTCAGACGTTTTCACGTGGAAAAACGAGTTTTCATCATTTAAATGTGTTACAATTCGAATCACAACTAATTGATTTGTTCTGGAGCGGTTTGGTTTGATGCGCTTTGGAGTACTTCAACCGAGTTTCGTTTCTCTTCATCACATCATACCCCGTTGCCACTAATAAATCTATTTTACGTGTGAGCGTTAAGTACCGCCGTTTATTAAACGTTGAACTTGACTGAATATTATAATCAGTGATTAATATAACTGGGTGAAAATATATTTTCCAGATAGAAAATATTTACACTTACAAAATTACAACTTTCCTGCTTGACTGTATCACTTACGGTGGATTATATTATGCAGCTATATCCTGCAGTGCACACTTCTCTTAATTACTCCCGCATTTCCCCACGACTCTCTAACTTCTATATTTTTTTAATGCTATACATTACATTGAATTACTTATATGTACGTAAAATATGAGTTGTTTAAATGAAATAAAATATAAATGGTGTGAACAGTCGCAACAAGTCTCAAAAACTAGTATGTTACGACCATATTTACACTTTATATTTAAAAAAAAGGCACCCTGCATGACACATTTAAATAGTTACGAAATGGGAAACTACCTAAATGTGACAGTTCGCGTTTTAGGTAGTACAAATTTTAATTTCTACCGCTTCCTCTATTCCAACCCTAGCAGACTAGTGGTGTTAGATAGAAAAATTCTGTTGGAGTCACCTCGTAAAGAAAGTCTCGTGTTAGTTTCCCGTGCAACTACCTCCGACTCCTGTTTCTCACCGAGAGCTTTCCGACAGGGACGCACATTTGAAATGATCAGTCCGACAGGTAAACTCACCTGTGTGATTTGAATGAGCACATGTAATAATAATAATATCCAAATGAATGCGCAAAACCAAATCGAAACTTTACGCGCGTCGAACCTCAGGTGTCGAACGAGATCTCGAAGAAATGAAAAATTCAATCCAACCGTGGAGAAAGACGAACGAAAACTGTGAGTACCTGAGTACCCGAACCCGTGAGTATTCTTTGGTGGAGGAGTAGAAAAGTGGTAGTCGTAGTAGTGTGTGTGTGTGTGTGTGTGAGAGAGAGAGAGAGAGATTTCAATTACAAGTTCCTCCATCAACATCCGTTTCGACCGTATTCATCGACTTTTTCCTTTTTAAAAAAATTACATTTTTGTGAATAAGCGGGAGGAAGAGAGAGAGAGAGAGAGAGAGAGAGAGAGAAGCAAATCGATCATTTGATATCGATCGCAGATCACAGATCAGAGCCGGGTTGAGGGTCAAAGTCAAATCGGTAAAATCTCATCGAATTTAATTTGTTGGAAAGGAATGCCCTCGTCTTTCCAAGTTCACGGCGTGAGCTTTCCAAACGTTTTCTTAACCTTTTTCTCCTTACGTAGTTTTTCTATGAATGCATTATTTTTAATAATACACTCGTGAAACCGATTTAAATAATTTCATGTATATTAAGCGATGTTGTCTGAAGTTAAAATTAAATTCCGCATCGCAAATTTAAAACATTAAACGAGTAAAAGTTAAAAGTAAACTTATATTATTGTATATTTATATGTAAATTTATACAAGTAACGTATTGTTTACTTTGTTTAAAAATTAATAATATAAAAATTATGATTCACTGTTTTTCTTTAATATAAGTTACGTGTGCTTGCAAAAAAATATTATTCAAGTAATATACCAAGGTGATATTAATATAATTAAAATTAAAATAAGAAAATTATACGAAGAATATGTGAAATTTATTTTTGTGTGTTTATTTTTTACTGCCATACCGTATTAAGGTAATTAACATTATTTATTGTTACGTTTAGAACACGCAAACATAATAAATAATTCCAAAGAAATTAAGTGGAACGATCATCTTTTACGGAACAAGTTGAGGTGGCGTTCCTACTGTTTGCTCTGTTTGCCACTTAAATGTGAGAACCCAGGCATTTGATCTAGGAATGTGAACTATTAAGCCGTTGGTGATTTATGTTTCGTCGTTCTTTTGTATACATAAATTTGAATTCGTGGTGAAACTCCTAAGCCATATGCATTCAACCAGACATTAATCATATTGCGTACCGCGCAGTGTGTATTACTGCCGAAATCTAATTCAAACGTTATAAATTGTTGGTGGCGGAATTGACTTATTACTACGTGTATTTATGTATACTAAGCTTTTTTGAATAAATAAATAAAACATTATCAATTGCAAAATTATCAACGTCCCAACTAAATTATTGACTCTAAATTATTTTTATAAGATATAATTAAGGATGAGAAACTTCTGTTCAATTTAAATGTTTATTGATTATTAATAAATATGTAAAGTGTAAAATTAATAAGTATATAAGTGATGTACAATACAAGATTGTATACTAAAAGTGTGGCGCTGGAGTCTTGTACTCGCTTAAGACACATTTCTATTTACATAAGACATACTCCAGATGTTCTATTTTGGGCGGAACTGGTAAACATTGCACATGTTTGGACGAACCTATTGGGCTTCCAAATTTCCGTATTTATACTAAAAATTAGAATACGATAACATTAGCAACCATACACTTCTGTGTATCATCAAGACCATCATTTCTGCCCAATTATTATTTGTTTATTTTTATTGTCTATTACTGTTCGTTATTTAATAATCGTTATTAAAAATTGAGCACAGGTTCCAACTGGTCACAATCCTCGGTCAGAAGAGCTGTTGCATATATTAAAACTCGTGTTAATAACACCTCATTACGTATTTCAATGTTTTATTATTTTAATGCATTCAATTAATAAACAATAAGTCTAGTTTCACACTGATAAAAAAATATAATAAAGACATTAAATCGCTTTCAAGTTCAATTATTCACTCTTTCTTTAATTGTTCTGTTCATGGACAAAGTCAAATGTGACAAGCGACACGAGTCAGAATGCGACAATAAAAAATTACAACAAAGATACATAAAAGATAGTTTTTCAGAGCGGTCTTCGTAAGACATCTCGATTAAAACTCACAAACTAACGTTTAAAGTTTTATTGGCGTGTTCAACATCAGGTAACCTGTATTGTCTCTTTGTAAGGCGTCAGGTAAGATTGATGGTGGTGTACATCACACATGTACACACAAACACACACACATCAATGTGTTGGAGTTCTGCACAGGAAGGAAGTGAAAAAAGGAAACTAGAAAAAAATTGATAATAGAAAATCTCAATCAGTTTTTCAATTGATTAATTGCCGAGAAACGACTCTATCGATATCTAGTTATGCGACTCCCCATGACCTTCGCCTATGATTTTTCTATTATTTTTCGAAAATTACCGCAAACCCCCTCCTTCCTCCGGCTCACTCAGCCATCCCCCCGAGTTATGTTCTCTTCCCGAACGAACCATATCGTTCGCTCTGCCATTTATTTCCACGTAAGAAAACGACTGCCACACGTAAGAGTAATTACAGTTTTATTATCAGAAATTCGGTTGAGGCTGAAATCTGTAATTTTGGTTTTTACCTTTGTTTCGGGTTTCCCTTCAATGAGACAATTACATAAACCAAAAGAAAGAAAGAAAGAAAGATAGCTAGGCAAAAGGTGAAAGCGTCCGATTTCATTGGTAAAAAAATCCGAACGCGAGAACCATAAGCGGCTCGACTAGTTTTCGAAACTACTCTATAAGCATTTACGGTCAAACGGAATGCCCGGACTTTTATTATATACATTTTTTTTCTTGCCTGTATATACACATTCCGTTACGCGGCACCTGTTCTAATCATCCGCAGAGGCGAAGGATTGTAGAAAGTGAAAACCGCCACACGCAGAAGTGCTCTCAGGGTAACGTCGGGTTTAGGTAACGTTCCACGTGTAAATTTGCGATATTTAAATTTGCACGTGATTGACACTACAACTGCGAAGTTAAACTCTCACTATAAACCGAATGTTGTTTACTGACGGTGTTGGTGTCGGTTACGGTGACGGTGTGTACAGCGATTGACGTACACATGCAGAACTTGTAGAAGTATTGGATTAAATAAATTGTAAATTTTTATATGTTAAAAACAGTATCACTGAGTACCGAACACATTAACAACGCATTATGTAAAATAATATATTTTTTCTTTATGAATGATTGATACTTCACTCCATAAATTAACACCCGATAATCACACTGTTTGCTTGTTCTGGTGGAATATTTATTGTAATCGTTTTTCTTACATTTCATTGTTTATTTGTATTCATTTAGAAGATTATTACTCATAACAAATTATTCTAAATAAATTAATGGTTAAGTAGGTAAATTATTGAAGTAAATATAATATTAAAATCTTTCGAATTCAAGATGAGTGTTTCGGCACCCCGGAGCGTGGATTTTCAATTATGTAAAATAAATGCGCAGTAATAAAATATTAATAAATAGAAAATGAATGTGGTATTTATTACGACTGCTTAATAAGCAGTGCATCGCAGAATAAAAATTAGAAAGTAAAAGGAAGCCCGTACGTATTTCTCAGTGAAGGGGTGAATTTAGAAAAATAGTCAAATTGTCCATGACAAATTTGGCTTTTTCTTCGACCTACGGACCATGAACGAGGCGAAATAGTTTTTTTTCTTTGCCGTTTTAGATAATAGAAAAAGTCAACTGTTCCAAATTTACTATTTGATTAGACACGAGTGTCTATTTAAAAAAAAACAAAAAACAAAACAAAACCAACAACAGCCCTAGAAATGTCCGAAACTTTCGAAAACAAACGAAGCATCGTAATGACTTTCAGGTGACAGTGTGAAACTATCCTAGAAAATCCAGTTCCTGCTTAGATGATGTTTAAAGTTTATTGGCATCTCACGTCTGTTACCTGCGTTGCTTTGTCGTGTTCGGCTAGTGACATGACAAATTTTATACTCAACTAACACCCCATTTCTTTTTACTTCAATTAAAATAGGTGTTATGTATTCCTAAAATATGAATAAGTAAAAGTGTACGTAAATAGCTTGTGCTTCAGAGTGCACATTATCCATCCCTGAAACTGTTGCTGGAGGCAATAAGAGCAAATCGATTGGTTTTCTATGTTCTCATGATCTAGTGATAATCAGGTATATAATTAGGATTATTTTGATTTCGGATAACAGAATTAGCGAGGTGCTACCTTAAGCTGAGTGTCTTCTGTGACACCTGAGTGAACTTATATAAAAGTAGAATTAGCTAAATGAGTTATAGTACACGAGTCCGAATATCTCGCCGGATAATAATATTACGATAATAAATGATAAATTGTAGCTCATATATTTATGTATCATTTTCAAGGGATTTATTTTTATCTACAAGCAAAATATTTATTAAGTGCGTGACATGAGTTTACTACTGGTCATAATTAACGAGGTGTAAGTTCACCCTCGCGACAACTTATCTATTTTCGTTATTCTTTACAAAATAGTTTAATAGAATTCTGTGTCGCTTGCTGGATAACTTAATTAGTGAATAACCCGATGGAGAACGAGAATGATGAATCTTTCAACTTTTTTCTGCGGAACATTTTAGTAAAATTTATGTTCGAGCACACGGCAAACAAGGTTTTCTCTTTTTTTCCTCTTTAACACCGCGTTTATTTTATAAATTATTTATATGAAGTACTGCTTGTGTTTATTTTCGTTTATGTAAAACTAAATTCATGTCACATTTTATTGCTTCACCGGTGAGATTTGAGATTCCACTCGGTGAAAATCTCAGAATGTCGTTCCGACAAGTCGTTACTCGGTTTTATCCGGGCCGTCAGACCGTAATTCTTTTATAGCTTAATTGAACGATGAAAAAGGGGAACGTAGACAACGACAACACCAACAACAAAAAGGAAAAGGTACGATGAGACGTAGCTTTGAATTGAAGGAGTCAGACTTAATTCGAAAACGTGAGCCTGGGATGATGTGTGTGTGTGACAAAGACCACGAAACTATTTTCTCATAGACACAGAAATTCGATTCACCAAAGAACGATGAGTTGGAAGAACAACAACCCTTCCTCGACCTTGATCTCCTCCGAAGATTTCTTCTTCGGGTCTCGGATTATTCAACCCCATCCTTGGACGTCGGAGAATTTGCCTCCGGGAATTCTGGACCAAAAGACATCTATTAAGCTTCTTCTGAGAATGTGTCAAGCGTAGCGAGATAGATACAAACACCGAAAATCACTCGTCAAGGTATTCATCAGACAAAATATAGAAATGAAGTTTACAATATCTCCTTCACCCTATTGAGGACCGTCATCACTATCACACGGGGGTTCTCGGCTAATCACACACCTCACACAGGTGTTGTACCATCACCACCTGAACTAAAAGTGCCATTCGTTTTAGAAAATCTACTTCGACCCAAGTAAGAATAACAGACGAAAGCCATTAGCATCACCATGGGATAATCATACCTTACGCGACGCTTGTAGAAACGATAGGACTGTATTAGGCCAGAGAAATCAGTTTTCTGTTTGTATTGCTTTTAATGACAAAGGTGGCATTTTGATTTCACATATTTGTATGAGAAACATATTAGGAATAGTACATCACCGATTTGATCAATAGTTGCGAGAAAGCCGAGAAACAGGAGCCGATACTGAAAACTATTTCTCTACAATATGAACCTGAGATATTATCAACAAATAACAGATTTTATATATCATCAGGTGCAAATGGTGGGTCAACACACACACATACACACACAGTGAGGTAAAAAAAGGCGAAGTCACGTAAATTCTTTTGGCACACCGGCCGGATTAATATCAGTCATTAATACAACATCACTATTTCACTACTCGATTTAAATGTAGTACGAATTAGTGTCTAATGATGGACGGACCTTTCTCTCCGAAGAGTTGTGCGGTATGCGATCGAATTGCTTACAATTTTCTACGAAATTAATTAAGCGACGTGTATGGCGTTTTTTATTGGCCCGGTGAGTCGGTTCGAGTCGGCTAACTTTTCTTTTTTTTTCTCGATTTAATAAATCACGGTCGTTTCGATGGATTCGACTACGCAAAGGACAACAGACCTTGTTGTTTTTCGGGTGGCCAACGCCACGGTCGTCACTCTTCTATGTGCTTACCACTCGTACCACATCCACTTTCCATTTTTTAATTATCTGGAAATTACGTCAAGTGTCCTCCTTAAGGAGGCACAAAACTTGTAAATTTGAATTTTCGTTTCTTTTTAACAGGTTTGATGGGTGGTTGCGGTTCCGTCTGATGACCTTGAACTTGTTTTCGGTTTGACCGATCCTCCGGTAGAAAGCAAAACGAAACTCCTCATTGCACGAGGTCACACAATGCCGGTCAATAAATTGCGATCGAGTTAAACTTGTTAAAAGTAAACTCTTCGGAAAGAGTCGTCGTTGGAAATTTTTACGACCTAATTGATAAATCGTAACGCCTTTGTTAACTGAATTATGGCCGCGAGAAATGTTCCTTCTGTCCGACGCTGAACAATTCATTTTTCTTTTGATTTGTTGGATTCATTCATAGCAACTAGCGGATACCGGTTTAACATGTGATTTGTGTAAACACATTGTAGCGAGAGACGTATTGTATGCATCGAGTTTGTCTTGATTAAAATTTTTAAAACATTCTGTTAGAATATTAACAAATTTCCCAGCGACATTTCATCTGCTACCACACTTATAAAAATAATTAATCAAATATATAAAAATGAATTTCACTCTCCTTTTCCTAAGTAGTTTGGTGCATTTTCATTTTCCTAATTTTCAGGTGCAAGAGAAAAGGTGTAAATTTAGTAATCATACATTAACATCATGTGGTGTAACACATTTCTGGAGCATTCAACATATTTCATAAGTTGTATTCAGTTCAGAATACTGCTATTCAAAGCGCATAAATGTTAACACATGACTTAAATTCACCATGAATAACATGGAAACATCATTCAAAACCAGTTTATGAATGGTGGCGTGAAATCAACAGGATTCTCAGCGAGTATTTTTTTTGCGAAACAAAGAAATCCGTTCGATAATCTATAGAATTCCATGAATTGATTTTAACAATTCGTATATTGCGGAACATAATCCAGTGGAATAAAATAAAACATTTATAAATACGTCTATCTTCTGTCCGATTTCATGCTTCTCTTGCCCGAAAACAAGTGTTTGGGCATTTTGTTACCGATGAATCTGTCAGCCTCACCCTTGAGACCTTTCTTGGCGATTTTCTTCTTAAGCGCCTTTTGGGTGATCACCTTCAGTTTTGTTTTCATCTGCAATTAAAAGAATTGTATATTGTATATATCGTAATTTTTGTAATAAATGTATGCAAAATAACCACAACTTAATCATAACTTACGGCTACATCTTTAATGCCCATTTCGTCTCGTGGGGTTCGTGATGTTGACCTGTTCCTGCTCTGGGATTCAACTCTCAGTCGTTTGGCCGACGGCGATCTGGCGGTTCTGGATTTTGATCTTGTTCGTGTGAAATGTGCCTGAAAATATGAGGTAAAAGACAAAATAACGATATTTATCATAATGCTGTAGAGACATGACTCCTTTATTTTTTTAGTTCTTACATTTTCAGTGCCAGACATGTCCACTCCAAGTCCCTCCATTTGTTTTCGCAGAGCCCCCACAGTTCTTTCCCTTCCTCTGGCTTGAGTTGTTCTGGGCAAAACAGGCTTGTTGCATTGTTTGTTAATCCTGGCCTCTTGTTTCATAATTATCTTCTTGTCTCGTATAATTTGAGCCAATTCTCGAATCTCTCTCATTTTACTGTCCTCTTCTATTTTGGGTACGGCATACATTCCTGCTTCGATTCTTGCTAATTCTTCCTTTTCAAGTTCGCTTAATTTCTGAAATTAAAATAAATTTTCTTGATTCCACGTTTTTAATGGAAAGTAAAGTGATGTTTACCATGCGAAAGTCAAACCTTAAAAATATCAGGATCAATGTAATCAGCTATGTTGTGACCCTCCCACAATTCTGGTATATTATCATATTTATAATCCTCAGGTAAATCATAATTTTTCTTCAGGTCGAGAATGTAATCATCACCCATTTCGAGCTCAATGTCTCTCTCCAATTTCCTCTTAATTCCCCTCCTTTCTCCTTCTTGTTGCCTCTTCTTTAACACAGACTCTGCAAGTTTAAACAAAACACAGATGTGTAACAGAGGGAATCAATATTGTCTACTACTGCTGGTCATTCCATATCGATATCAATTACCTGGTATTTGTGGAAGTCTTTCCTTTCCATCCCTTGGAGTTGGCAGGGCTACATGTAGTCTGCTGAGAATATCATCTGCTTTCTTACTTTTCAGTTTAGCATCTACCCTGTATTGCAACAATTTTTCACAGGCTTCTACCTTTACCTCACTTACACCAATTTCACTGACAGTACTCATTTCCATGATTGGAATATCATTTAGACTTTTCAGTAGTTTCTGCTTGTCAGGACTAAGGTCTTCCCTTTTTATGATGTCACATTTGTTCAAAACAACAAGTAAGGGCTGAAAAGTAGTAATGATGTGCAATCAGTCAGTTGTTCTTTCTAGAAATCAGAAAATGTATATGAAACACCACTTACCTTATTTGCAAATAATGGTTTGATACTCTCAAACAATTTAATTTGCTCCTCAAATGAATAGCCGCACTGTTCAGAGGGATCCATTATATAGACCACTGCTGACCTTAAATGAACAAGGGCTGTTACAGCTTGCATTTCAATAATGTTTCTTTCTTCGAGAGGATGATCCAAGATTCCTGGTGTGTCAATTATCTGTCACAAAGGATATTTAAATATTTGTATTTATGTTTTTATTTATATAAATAAATATTAATATGCTTTTATTTATATGTATTCATTAGGATAAAGGTTTTTAAATTGAATTAAAGAATAGTACCTGCCAACGTAAATATTTATAATCTGTGTGTCCCAAGTACAGTGATTTTGTTGTGAAAGCATAAGGTTGAACATCCACTTCTGCTCTGGTAACCTGTTAACAATTCATGTGAGAAGTATATTTTATACTTTATATGTTCAAGTGAGGGGAGTTAAAAGAATTATTTTTGCTTACCTTATTCATAAAACTACTTTTTCCAACATTTGGAAAACCACACAATATAATTGTTCTAGCATAGGGATCAATTGAAGGAAGTCTGGCCAGATGTTGCCTAACTTGTTCCAGATACTCTAAATTTGAGGCTTGTCTCTTCATTATTGTTGCCATTCTACCTAGTGCAGCCTTCTTTAATTGTTTGCAACGATAGAGTGAATCACCAAACTTTAGCAGTTTAACATATTCATTTCCAACACTGCAAAAAATAAATATTGTGAGACTGTACCAGATATTTTCAATCAGGATTGATGAAGAATGGAGTCATGTACTTATCAACAAGATGACGAGCTGTGTTTAGCTGTCCCAATCCTAACTTGTAGTGATCCCTGTCATATAAAATATTTAAGAGATCTGCATAGAATGGATGTATGTCATCCAATTTTGGAAACTCTTGAATTATTTGAGTGAGTCGATCATGAAAATTTTGCTGGGTGTACTTGACTTTTCTCATGTAAAAGGATCTTATTCTGGATATTTTAAAATGCTTGTGCACAACGGTGGGAGTTTTTCTTTGGGTTTTCGACAATGTTATGTCAATGAAATCCTGAAACAATACAAAATACTTTGAAACGAATGTGTTATTAGGTTTAAATTTCCTTTTTCCTGATTCAATTAAAGTGGTAAAAATCTGGAAAAGAAAAGTGTATATATTATTACAGCAATACTTATCAGGTAGGCAGATATTAAAAGTGTTACGTACCTTTGCCGTAGGAACGACGGCAATTTTTTTGAAATTGTACAAAACCATTTTGGATAAAATTGAAACTCTACTGATATTTGAATCGGACGAACGGGTAAAACTTACGCATGTACAGAATTACGTTCAATCACAGTAACCACGTTTTACCCTCCGACTCCATTGGCCATAGAGTACAACAAAATGGAAGCTCACTATTAAGTAACATCTATGGATGCGTTCTTGCTAAGTGATTGGCGCACTTTTTATACAAAAATTTTGCTGTCGAGACCGTTCGATTATCTAATTCATAATTGGCTAATACTAAATATTTAGGCATCCACGGGGTTTTTCAATGTCAAAACTTTCGCAGAGAACGCCCAACATTTGTCATAATAATTGAGTACAAATATGAGCAGTTCAAAAGTGAAAATTGACGTTAAAAACTTTTTATAATTGTGCTCCGCAAAGGATTTCTTTATGTTATAATCAATACATAAGTTCCAATTTAATATTTAATGTTCAAAATCGGCAGACAACTCTCCTGTAATTCAAACAATGGAAAAAATGAGTGAAAAATTAATTGAGGAACAGGTCAATGATATTATAACAATTGAGGATTTGAAAAAGTACGTCCACCAATATCAGTTAGTAAAATGTGCCAGTTTAAGGTATACATTTATAAAGGTGTTTCTTCATATTACAATAATTTTTTAGGGAGACCAAGAAGTTACCAATAAATGTGTCAATCTGGGATCTTCCACCAGGTATTACTCCTGTTGGAATTAAAAATCTGTTTTTATGTATTGGCAAACCTATCAGTATCACATATTTCTCCCACAAGAACAATGCTATTGTAGAGTTTGAATCACTGAAGTAGGTACAATTGTCTTACATTAATTAAATTGTGTTACAATTATAACTTTCCTAGTTGAAATTTAACACTTGTTTTTCAACAGTCAAGCAGAATTGGCAGTTAGAGATTTGAACAGAAAACCACCTTACTACTTAAAAGTTTCTTTACATACTTCAAAGAGTTCACCAAATTTATTTGAAGCATATCACCCTCAAAATGTAAATGCTTTAGACCAGGAAATAATGAAAGAAAGGTAGGATATTTTAGTATTCATATTGCTTTACAGTAATGTATGTTTAGAAATTAAATGATTTGACTGCCTTTTAGATTTGTTAAAGAAGAAATTTTATTAGAGGATTGCAAAGTGAATTGTAATGCAATTAAAGAAACTCCAGCACATATCAAAGCTTTATTTGATAGTATAAATTATGATGCATCATATCAAATTCACCAAATTAATTGTGACTTTAGAGTTAGAGGTAGCAACTCTGTTTCTTGTGGCAGAGGTTACTATTATTCAGGGTAACAAATTTTTACATTACAATAAGTTCTTCACTTTATTTGGAATTCTACCTGGAGCTAAGAAGTCCACCAATTACTTTCAGGGAGGATAACAGCTTTGTTGGAGGCTTAAAAAAGTATTCTACTGCAACAGAAAATTCACAGGTAACTAATTACACACTTTGAATATTGTCATTCAAATTGAATAATAGATTGAATTTATCACATAAAAAGGTTGTAGAATTTATTTCAGGATGATTATTTCTGTGAAAATTGTAATTCTCCAACAATAAAGTATTGCAGTACTTGTTCAGCCTCCTATTGCTCAAAATTGTGCTTGGAGAGTTTACAGCATAAGAATAGTAATTGCTTCAGTGGGTAAGATTTAAAAACATTTAATTTTTACAGAATCTTGAAATAAAATTAAATAGAATATATGAATAAATTATTGGTATTAATATTGCTTTGAATTTTTTTAAGATTAAGCAAGGACACACCAAATACTTCACTTCTGGAAGGTATGAAAGCATTTAGTCTCTGACTCTAGTGCAGATATCTATTAGATTAATTAAATAAAATTAATCCTATTTTCAGAAATAAAAGAAGTGCAGTTGACATCCCCTTGTACAGTAGTAATGACAAGTTTTTTAACTCTAAAAAGTGTTTATGTGAGCCTGGCAAATGATGCTTGGAATGAGAAACATTGTAGAATGTGCAATGATATTATGGCTGCAATTGCTACAGGTGTGCAACTTTACTTTTTGTAATCTTCTTAAATTGGGAATGAGAATGATGAAATTCATTTTTAAAATGTTGCAGGAGAAACATTCCAAAACTCTGTTGAGTTGGGTGAAATCTGTGCAGCCAAGTTTTATGATGATTCCTGCTATTACAGGGCTGAGATCTCTTCAATTGAAGGTGAAAAAGTTGATGTATTCTTTATGGACTATGGAAACTTTCAAAAGACAGAAATTGTAGATCTGAGACCACTACCAGAGGTATTGAAAAGAGTGCCCAAGTTTGCAGTTGAAGTTAATTTAACTGACATTCCCAATGGAACTTCATCAGATGCAATTGCCTATTACAATAAACTGACATCAAGCAGCATACCTTTAATTTTGGTGCGTTTTTACATTAATATCTTATTATAATATTTTATACTAATTAACTTCTTATCTGATTTATTTACTTTTTAGCTATGTAATAGCCGTACAAATATATTTTACTACATGTTCATATAATTAATTTTTAATTTTCAGAAATTTGAAGAATCATACCTGAAGGGAGTTACACTCTTTGAGAAAGAATCTGGAGATTGTGTCAATGAGAAAGTTAAAAATCATATTCTTCCCTCATGGAAAAAAGATCCATCTGTTTTGTCCAAGATTGGTAACGTTCACTGGAAGCCTAATTTAATTACATATATTATATATATTTGTACATTTTTAATATTAAATCATTCCTTACAGGTGAAGTATTTTATGCAGATTCAATACCAAATCAAGCGCTTAAAGTTGGGCAAGTGTGCAGTGTGATGGTTTCGTTCATTGACAAAAATGAATTCGATTCACGCGGAATTTTCTGGGTTGTGCAACCGGACACATTCAATTACAATTATGTTAAAGGCGAATTAAGAGCTAGAATATTGGAGTACTGTGAATTCCTCAAGAACGATTTTTATCTTCCTCGGGAATTCGAGTTATGTTTGGCCGAAGATAATGGTAATAAATCGAATTATACTCAATACTCCATTCTGTATCTTTTATTATTTCGTATTTATTATTATTAAACAGAAATGGAGGGCTACATTAATTGTCTGTTGTAAAAAGATATGCACTCATTAACTAGTACAATTTCGTGGAACCTCGCACAGGTCGCGTCACCATATGCTATGCCTATTACTTCGTTTTATTTAATATTTGACGTATTACGAAAATACAGTTAATTTTTCATTGTACTAAAACACACGTTTTCAGGTGAATGGCACAGATGTTTGAATATAGAAAGTGAGAAAACCACTTGTTGCTTAACCTTCATCGACCACGGCAAAACAGCCAACATTGAGACCGGGAAAATTCGTAAAATGATATCTGATTTTCTCGTGGGTCCTCAGCAAGCCATTCGCTGTGTCTTATCTGGTAAATTTATAAATCCGGACTTAACGTAAATTAATACTAACCATCATTTTTTGCTGTTAATGTATTGCATAAAATTATAGTGCGCCCATGACTATGTTTCTTGAAATCCTCAAGTGTCTGCTATCACCGACTTTTATATGCTAGACATAAGTAGATCAATTTTTTTACCTTTTCCTTGATTCATTCTTTGTACTTTCAGACGAATTAAAAATGAAAATTAATTCTGCATCTCAGGATAGTGTGTTCGAATTTCTGCAGAATAAAGTTACAGAGGCGTTGCCTTGCTCGGTCTTGGTCAAGGAATTTAAAAATGATAATTATCATTTGGAGATTCCAATGTTGGACAATATAATTTCGAATGGAATCATCAATTAGGTAATGTACCAGTCAATTTAAATTGTGGTAATGTTGTCTCATCACATTGTCTCGTACCGAACTTTTAAAGTGCTCGAGTAGAAGGAACTCATTCCACAGCATAATTTTGTTGTAAGAAATGAAAAAAGACTTTGTTGGTATTGTTATGTAAAAGTACCTTCGGTTGAATTTTACATTTGAGTTTCTGCGACTGTAGAAGAATTTTTTTCGTCGTTTTATACAGTCAACGGCACATGTCTCACACGTCATTAGAATTACTACATTAGTAGTATTGATTGTTAATTTGTGCTCATTCATATTGTTTTCAGGTGTGGTAGAATTTGACATGTACTTCGTTGTAGTTCCTGGTGAATGTGACTGACACATCAAAAAGTAAGTAAAAGTTTTACATTATGTTCATTGGGTGAAGGGTTTTGTTGTATTATTGTTGTATTGGAGGGAGTCTGTTGCAATCGTTCAGTCGCCGAAAACTGTCAGCATGGCTGTTTTTTTGTGTTTACTCGCCGGAGTAAAATGTAGACTTCGATTTTAACTTTGTAGATAATTAACTGTTCCTATTTTTTCTGCTCAGTATGTTTTTCAGCATTGTACCTATCTCCTCGTCGACCTTGATGTGAGCATCTATGAGTACCTTATTGGGTTTTTCTGTTTCGCCAACAAGGGAAGCTTTCGTTTTCTGTCCTATTTGGGCCTCGTATTTCTGCGTCGGATTTGTATCCGATACCTTAATTCTACTGACAACGGCATCTTTGGCTGATTTGAACAAATCTTTAAGTCCTTCTTTGCGATTTAATTTCTCGTTTTCTTTTGCATTGTTCTTCGTCTTACTTTCATTCGTGTCATCCTCGGTTTCCTCGTACTCGTCTTCCTCATAGTCTTCGTCTTCGTCGTCCTCGCTTTCTTGTCCATCGTTAAATCCTTCCTCATCTTCGTTTTGCTTTTTGTTTAGTTTAACAACAAAACTCTGAGGATGGTGCCGATGAATGCGCTCTTTGTTGTAATTTGCTGCAACAAATTTAAAATAATTATTTGTTGCTTGTCTAGGAATTTGAAATTAAAAATTGTACCATGGCGGTACCAAGAATAATTTGTTAACTTAGGAGAACCCATTCCGGTGAATGCAGTGTGTAACTTGGAATTTTTAGTGCTTATTCAATTAACGCGGTTGCTGGTTTAAAATCTTTTGGGTCTTCGTTCAAATATTAAATGTAAAAAAATATTTAATGAGTTCACGAGTAGTCGAAAGGTTGTCGCTTCTGACATGCATGTGGCTTGAAAAGTCAAAAGAGGGTTGCTGGACCTTAAAGTGCACCTGATGGGCATTTTATGTGTACTACTTAAAAGGAATTTCGGTTCGTTCTTCACGTAGAGAGTACTTGTCCAGTGTGTCCATTCAACACGATAACTTTTAAAGTTCACTTGGAACTAAAAATCAAAGTAGTTACCTTTAGAAGGGGGATGTAAGGGATTATGTGACGACTGCTTGACGTGAGACAACCTCTTCACTCCTCGGTGCAGTGCTCTTCTGCAACGTAAATGATATATTTTCAACTTGAGCTTCGGTTTCGGCTTGAACTCCGATGGGATTTTGGGACCGCTTCCTTGTGGTGCGTCCAACCATTCGTTCGAAGGCTCAGAATCGTTGTCAGGTCCAGGACTCGGTTGCTTCTTTGAGCAGTAGCAAATTAATTCTCTCGTCGACCTGCCGTCTGCACTAGACAGGGGCACCTCCAAACATTCCCCATACTCAAAGGGTATTTGGTTGTCCTTCCGGTATTTAGCACGCCTTAGCCTGACGTAGCCGTTCGGTTCGATGTCCCATTCGAAGTAATTATGACAAAAACTTTGGTCAACATCATTGCCTACGGTTCTGCAAATACAGGTACGGCCATTCAGAGATTCATTAGGGTTTAGACTATCGAGTGCCGATTTGACGACGCTTTTTATAATTCTTCGTCTTTGATTATGTTTTAGTCCTGCAACATCTTTACTCATTTTACTCGACTTTTTTCTTCGACCGAAGTTTTTATTTATTGGCACCCCTGAGAGTATAACAAACGGAATTTGTATTTGGAACCATTTAAGGTTAAATCTTGTGGTGTATTATTATTTTTTTTTTACAAACAGCACAACTCAGGATAAGGTTACTTACAATGTTCGTTGAGTGATTCAACCCGGACTTCAGTCTGGAAAGAATGAATTAAAGCATTTGGTAGAGACAATCGACTTTTAACGAGTGAAAATGAACACATAAAGTTGTGTAGGAATGTCTTACCCCAGGTGACAGTTCCCCCCACTTGTTAGCATCATTAGAAAAGGTTCTTTTTCCATTGTTCAAAAGTTGTAAATTAGTATCACTCGATGTGGCCATTTGTTTCTTGACAATCTTGTGGTGTTTCGAATCTGTGTAATCCTCGTTTGGAAACTGGTCAATGTTTTCAACACAACCGAGCATAATGTTTCTGTTTGGATTGTTAATTTGATCATGTTCTTGCCACTCTGCTCTGACAATCGTCATTAATACTGCCTGTAATAAAAAAAGATGACATGTAACGGGTTAAATTGGTTAAGTACATGTTTGCCGGTAATAATGAGAGGCTCTGGTACACGTACCACCAAACTTATTAAGACTTTCTTACGCCTACATTTCATTATATTTGATTATAAGACGGAGTCTCGATTACGGGTTTCGGGTTAAATTAAAGATGGGAAGTATTGCACCCGGTAAACCATCGGATGAAATTACCGCTCTAGGTTTTTCTAATGAAATATAAACAAACCGCGCCATGTTAATGGTCGTCAACAAATGATATGTGAAGTTCAAGAATGTGGAAGTTACCATTTTCCCCAAAATTTCAAAATAAATTGTGTGGTCCATGTCGAGGTTCCACCACGGTGCGATGGTATATATACATACATATTGTCTTGTCAAAGCGATTTGTGTGTGTGTCTCTCTCTCTCTCTCTCTCTCTCTCTCTCTCTCTTAGGATTCATGTGATAATATTGGTAGTGAATACGTCTTTTGTAGAAATAAAGCAAGATGTTTTTAATGCGAAATTAATGTTACATATAATTTGCTACCAAGTTTACATTTGTTTTTTGTACATCAAACGTCCACATGTCCACAAAATGAATTTCTTTCTTTTATTGTCCCCACGGTACAACGTAGTATTGTCTTGACTTTTTTTAGATGGACGTGTGTAATTTTGTTTTTTTTTCTTAACTTTAACTTATTTTTTTTTCTTCCTCCTAATTTCTTTCGACCGGGTTTATTTGTTTTTAACAATCAATTGCATGTTCCTCGCAGCATGTCTAATGAGTACAAATTTACAGGTTGGCCGTGAACACTTTTTGAAAGTTTGAATTGTTTTTCATTTGGTGGTGGTCCAAACGCGGAGAAATTAACGTGGACGTTGTCACGACACGAACCTGCGTTCCCTTGTCAAGTTATTAATCTAATCTAATGGGTTATTTTAATAATTAATTTGAATTAAAAAGGAAACGTTCGAATGGATAACGTAGCTTCTTTTCTTTATTATTATTTATTATTGTTGTTTTCTGGTCCTGTTCGAAGGATTTCGACCGCATAATGAAAATTTAACAAATTAATTAAGTTGAACCAAACGGAGAAGTGTAATTGTAGAAATTGATTCATTATCTAAAACTATATATTTTGTTGTTGTTGTTGTTATGATATTAACCAATTTTTTGTCGTTTCCTTTCGTCAAAAAAATTAACCGAAAACTTTTCGTGCTTTCTGTGTTAAAAGGAGACATTTTTTTTAAATAACGTAACTCATTAATTTAATATCTTGAACTCGTGGAAATTTCGATTAAGTATTTGTTCAATGTCAAATGATGTCCAAAATTTGTTGCAATGTGTGGTCCGGGAACACATCACATCATCTTGCCATAATAGGAATTTATTGATTAGTCGAAACTGGAATGGGTTATTGAAAAATTCATAACTGGTGGGAGTTTCGATTAAGTTACTTCGGTAGAACTTAAATGACTGACTTAAAAACTGGGTCTTCCACTTCTACACTATTGTACTCCTTAATTGTACTGACATAAATTGTCAAAAATAGGTTAAACGGGGTACAATTGTAAAACATTAACTTGAGATATGTGCGTGTAAGGATTATAACTGTAAAAAACGGAAGAACAGGTTGTTGATGATGCGAAGTGGTTTACGACAAAGTCAAATTGGCACTTTGTGTGTAACTTTGTACTCACGTCGTACATCAGCTGATGTACGAAAGAATCTCCTAACAGTTTCTGATTGACGTCAACTATCAAATAGTTTTCGTCGCGTAATTTATGTGCTTCCAAAACAAGTGGTTTTTTTCTGTTTAACGAAATAATTACTAACGGCAATGCATTTTAAATTTAAATTGTCAGGTCAAGGGGGGCATCATCAAATTGAACCCTTCGAATTGGTCTAAAAACTCGGAGTTAACCTTTTTGACTTTGGACAAATTTGTACCGCAAATCTGAAATTAAGTCGACTTCATTTTGAACACCTGCCGGGACAATCATCGACGTTTTAAACTCTTTAATTTGACTTTGTTCTCTGCATCGTAAATTTTCAATATAAGCTTGAAATTTATTGAATTTTGCCAATCACAAGAGCAACACATTGCACGGACGACGAGTGCTTTCCTTCAAAAACGTGATTGTTTCCTAAACTCACATGATGTTTAGTCAAAAAAAACTCACCAATGTTGCTCTTAAGTTACCACTCCTCACTCTAGTCTACGAAACTAGATATAAATTTGTTACGTCAACGTACATTTCAGCTTTTAATTAACGCTAATGGTATTAAGTATTTGATTATACGCTTCGTGGTGAATGATACGACAATAACGTGGCCTCTCCTATCGGAGAGAGATTCATATAATTTATTCATTATTAATTAAGTTCTATTTTAGGATTCTTTCAAAAAAAATTCCGTGCTTATTATTAATTAAGTTTGGGCACCGTGGCAGCCGCGAGCTTTGTTCATTTGACCCAAGGCCAAAGTTGTAATTTCCCTCTAGAGTGGATGGATATCTATTTCCAGGTTGTCGATCGGGGCAACTACCTTCTTCACTACCCTTTTAATTTTGATATCTAGTGCTAACCACATCATCTCCTTGTGTACACTGTGTTCGTTCGACGCGGCCTCGATTACGTCATCTCAATTTAATTACATTAAATAAATACAAATTACAGGGAGATTAATTAGATTGAGTTGACTGACGCGAGGGAATGCCACGGTCTGTGTGTCCTTCTAAGTGAAACAAAATTCTTGGCAAAGGTTAGTGCTACCTGTTTGTTCTTCCTTACGGATTTCGCAGAAAATTATGGATTGTTTTTACTAAACCCTACCGTGAATTCAAATGAAGGCCCAAGCTTTTGTGAAAAACAAATTTTCGAATTTGAATTGAAACAATTTGGAAAACTATCGAATCAATTTGACTAATCGGATTAGTGTTTTTTTTTCTTTAATTAGGATGCTCGAGAAAAATAATCAAAGACGATGTTCGACATCAGGTTAAAACTACATTAATTCAAATAATTTATATTGTCTTGAAAGTCAACACATGACTCATGACCTCGGGTGCCAAATGGTAGGGACCACCTGTCAGGTACCTAATGCAACATGACTCCACTGGTACGAAGTACTTGAAAGGATGTGGACAACCCGCACATTCAAGTCGGTTAAGACCACGGCGGTACCACCGATGCCGTTTGCTTTTAAAATAATCTATTTGGTTGGACGAAATTCAAAAGTGGTGCACTGGGCGGTTCTCGGCCACGGTCAAATAGGTCCGAAGAATAAATAAAGAAATAGGTCCGAGTTCAAGCAATAAAATAATTGTTTTTCGGGTCAGGTTCTTGGTCAGAGCGGCCCGGGTCGTAAATAATCGTTCCTTTCTACCAATTCGAAAAATGTCCTTTTGTTCAAAAGATCGGAAAGTAAACGAAAAAAATGCCGGACCAAAGGAGATTCACTTTGGCAAATTTCGCAGAGAGTAAACATTTATTTCTGAAAACCACTTTAAAAAAAAACTTATTCCCCATTGAATGTGGTCGGAAGTTGGTAGTGAAGTATTGTTACTCTGTAGAACTAAACTAACCAGAACCATTCTCTATACATTTAATTACGGGTTTACTTGCTAATTTTAGTATAAATTGTTTTGTTAGGTTACGAAATTATAAATGTATAAATTACAGATTGTTGTGCTAGGTTAAAAAATTAATTTTACCTGGATTTTACCAATCCAGAAATATTACTTGATGACTTATAATATTGTTCATGATTAGGCAAATATCAGGATTTCAGGAGTTGGTTTCTCCATTGTTATGTTCAAAAAAACTTTTCATTTCACAACTTTCCAAGAACAGTGATTTTTATTAAACAATATCATTTTCATTACAAAAATGAAGGGTATGATGTTCTACACATCACAAGTCATCAATGTGTAAAAATGATTAAGCTAACAATATTAAATTGTAGTTCAAAGAAAAGGTCTTTGTGTGTGTGTGTAAGTTTTTGGGTACATAGTGTGAGTACTCATGGTAAAAATATATATACAAGTTAATAAATAATATTGGTTTAAAGGAAAGTTACGAGTGACACCTTGGCAGTGGAAACATATCCAGACTAGGTGTTCAATAGAAGACAGCAATGCCCTTGTTGAATGACTCTGTTATGGAGGGTAGAACGGTTTTTTTCGAAATTTTTTTCATAACTTCCTTCGGTGTCAGGCGGTGAACTTCCGCTTCTGTGTCGGTGAGGTCGAGGTTTTCAGACTCTCTGCTCGCCTCGTCGTCCTTTACCTGAGCCAAATCGTCATCGTCATCATCATCTTTCTCGACTTTAACTTTCTTCAATTTGTCGAACGATTCGTAATATTTAAAGTCGTCCACGCATTGATTCTCATTTTCGTGTCCGGCTCCACCATTTACCGGATCGAACGGTTGTACCCTCTCCCTTTTCTCAATGAAATCCAAATCGTAGTCGTAGAAAATGCGGTCTTGGTACTCGAACCCCTGGTCGTAGTAGCAGACCGTCGGAGATGATTCGAATTTGGAGTCGCCTGGTGATGGGTAGCCACCCGATGAATTGGGCGTGTCCCAGGGTTGATTCTCCATTTTGATCTGTTGATCTTTCATCCAGGTCCCCGTGTCTGTTGATTTGAGTTCGAGCAGATCTTCGAGATGCCTGATGTAATCGACAGCCATGCGCAGGGTCTCTACTTTACTCAGTTTTTTGGCACTCTTTCTGCCCTTCTCCTCGTTGTACGCTTCCGATATGTAGTCAGGTATTCGGTTTCGAAGTGTCGCAAAACCTTCGTTTACCTGTTTGACACGGTTTCGTTCACGAGCGTTTCTTCTGGCTATGCTCAACGGCTGGGATTTCGATAAGTTAGGCGAATTTTGACTAGAAAATATCATCGGATCCTGTCTGCTCTGTCTAGGCTTTCGACATGGACCGCTGTCGCTGTTCGTTACATAATTCGGCACAACCGGTCGCATTTTTCGCTTCTTTCTCAAATCTTCTTCACTGGATTCGTCCGAACTGAATTCGGTTAGTTTTTTCAGTGTGGCGTCGGGTCTTTCAATAACACCACGCTTCAGACTAGATAAATCGAACCTGATGTCCCTCAGTTTCGTAGAATCGGATTTCGGTGTCTTATCTACTACGATTTTCTGAGGGCTGAAATGGTTTTCGGTGCCCGGAGAGATGTCAGATCTGTTCCTCGCTATGAGCCCTTTGCAGTGTTCATCCCTTTGTTCGTGGGCCACTTCGAAGTTGCAGTTCGATTGTTGGAGGACTTGCTTTTTCGTTGGCCTTGTCGGTAACGAATTAGCTAGTGACATGACTACCACCTGGAAAAGCAATATTGTATTAGTGATTGATGCAGGAACCAATGCGGCCAGGTTCACATGAGAAAAGGTGCACGTAATTTGTTTTTCCTATGTTACCAACAACGTCTTTACGCAACATTTGTAGAACCGGCTCAATAACTGCCCGGCAGGAACCGTAGAAGTTTAAAAAAATATATGAGATCATTGCATTAATTGTTATGCTTCTCATTAGTTCTTTATGGTACCTTAAATTCAGACGTTAACTATGTTACCCGGGACAGCTGCATTCTTCCTATTTATATGTTACAAATTTACCAACGTGAAACAAGGTTTTAATAAAATTGACTCGTCGGTATCGGTTAAGTGTTTTTTTTTGTTTCTTCTACCAACGATTCCATCGCATTTTGTAAGGATTCTATATGCTGTACTCATTCCGCGATGGAACTGATGTACTCTTTACTTCTTGTATTCCGCTGACGACACAGCTTGCTACACGGAATCTCTAGTGATCAATTTTAATTCGTGTGTATATAAAGTATAATGTAAATACCTTTCAGGAGAAATCATTCTGAAACAAGACTTCTAATTTAAGAAGTCGTATAAATCAATTCTTTAATGATATGGAAGTATGTATTAGTTTCGGTTCAAAAAACCTTAACAAAACGAGGCGAACACACTACCGAAATGCATTGCGTAATCTGGATTCACTGAACTCATTTGAAAATGGTCCTGTGTGTCTTCCCTTCCACCGTCAACCCCCATGTAACATTTATTATTATGCATGGACAATGGAAAGGGCGGACAAAAAGAATTTTACTACCTGGAAGTCCTTCAGGCAGCTCTGGGTAGTATTGCGAAAAGTCTAGTCGTCATTTCCAAGGCTTGTGCGGAATGTTGCAGAAGTACTCGGGCAGATATAGCACGTAATAATATAAATATTAAATAACTACTTTGTACAGGACGAAACAATGTCGATAGTGATTAAGCGTTGAACCAACGAGTGGAGTACAAATGGTGCCATGTTGGAAACATTTTTTCAACGTGCTCTACCATCCCCGTACGCCATATGTTAGTGTGAACTTAATTAGTACACAAGTTATTATTACAGGTTTTGAACCTATTTCAAGACCTTTAACCCAAAACTAGTAAACCATGTTGGCAGGACCATTGCGAGAACGCGGCGGACATAGCGGCGAACATTCATTGTCTCATCAACCGCATGCTTTTTTATATTTTTCCCCGGTGAAAAGTTGTAAAATTACACGTGCACCTACCTCTTTGACGGTCTACCACTGGATTCTTCTCCTTTCACTAAGCTCGCACTACTTATTTAAGACACTTACTAATGAAATATAGACTAGAATACACATTTTTCTGATACCGAAAACGTTTCCTGCTTTTGCAAACCCATTTTCTGTAACTATTAAATTGCCCTTTGCGAGTTCTAGGCGGACTCAAACCCTCACCCTAACTGGAAAGGTTTTCTTTTGTCTGCGCACTTCCACTATTGGAAAAAAAGGCTCTCGAAAGAACATTAAAAGACAGGGCCGCCGCGGTTTATCTACTGCTTCTAACCCTCATCTACCCTACCGCGAGAATCAAAACACGAAATTCAATTCGAAAACGGTTTATGTCCTCCCGGGGTGGAATTAAAGCCTTAACGGTTAATGATTTCGAAGGGTAAGACCCGTTTTTAAGCGCCTACCCAGAACGCAATTTAACAAATAAAAATTATTCTTAGGCTTGAATTCAACGGTTCAAAAAGGTTTCCGATACGAGGCCTGCTGGACTTGTCGTACAAGAGTACCGGTTAACATACTTATGAAGTGTACTATTGAACAGATGAAATTGGACCTTTGAAACATAATTCAAGTTTACTATAATAATTCTAATTCGTGCTGACAGTTTTATTATTTATTACTTTAGAATACGCAAGGCACAAACACACACACGCACACACATGTACTATGTTTTATCACTTAATACCCGGCGAATTCTTTTTTCTCCAATTTCGCCATTGATACCATCCCTAGAGAATTCCTAAATTGTTTGAAGTAAGTGAGTAAGTTATAAAAAAAGGAGATTTTTTTGTTTATTTTTAAACCGTAGAACGAATAATACGGGATATCGCAGTTTGCTTTTGTTTGGTTTTTACCCAACGTACGTTTCTACATTTTTCCCCCGTGAAATAAGTGATATCTGTCGGACTTTAGACTTCCAGGTTAATATTTTTTTTATTGTTTACTCTGACTTGGCGTCCCTGCAGTTGAATTTCGTACTAGATTAGCTCAACTAGAAATCCCCCCAAATAACAAACATGGTTCTGGCCTGTCTTTTGGTGAGATTCTACGTGCACCCGTGTAACGGGGAGAGAGTGCCGAAATTGTACGACCTCACGTCCATTGATTTAGGTTTCTAATATTATATATTATTTATTTGTTGCTTATCATTAATGTTTAATTTTAAGGGAAAGAGTAAAACTATATTCAGAAAGAAAGCAGGTGGCGAAACGTTTCAAATTACAGTCCGTCTACGTTGCGAATTTCGTACAAAACTTGAACTTGTTAATTGACTTACAAATGAAGGAGATTTAATTGCGTGCATAGCGAATAAGGGAAAGAATAGAAATTCCTAGAAATTCTAGTTTCGGTCGTTAATTACTCCACGAGAACAATGGGATGAAATCATCATATGGGAATATTTTTCAATTTTTTTTAAAACGTACAAAAAATCACGGTTGCATTTAATGTGACGGACTGGTACGCAAAGTTCGTCTGACGGGTCTACCACCACCCTCCGTGTGTACTCAACCGATGAAAAGGTCAGAATTTTTTTAAAGGCTGTTACATAAAAGCCGGGACCTTCGGTTTATCAATCGATGGACCATTCACGGGACTTTTCCTTGAACCGGCTACCTGTACGAAAAAAATAACAATTCTCTGTATTGAATAGAGTGATGCCTGTGGTTTTGAAACTCTAGGATTGTTCAGCGGTGGATCAGATTAATCAAGGCGATACTACCCGATGTGTCAGTTTGCCAGAAACTCACAAAAAACGGGAAAAATCATAAGTCCGTATTTCGGATTACGTTTACGTAAAAAGTTATAGAAGAAGAACAAATGTTCTCGTCCCGAAATTTGGGTTCGAGTGACCCTTACTTGACAGCTGGAAGTACTTGCTCAAAATCAAAATTGGTGCAAGAAGTAATTCACGGGGTCGTGAATTCTACTTAAGTTACCACAACATAACGTAATAAAATATAACATAAAGTAACCCAACATAATCCCAACTTATTTGGTGTGATGATTTAAATAATAAGTTTAGAATGCATTGCCATTCGTATTCCGCGTATATTTCACATTAAATGGCGGGTTTATTAAATTTATATTTGTTTATATACGACATATTATCAGACTTCATGTTGTAGTTCTGGGTTTGTGCTCGTAACGAGGTGAAAAATTAAAAATTTTCAAAAATCACTCCTTCCTCATTTGCCGGGGACCCACACCCTCGCGTACGACCAACTACACGTGCAAACAATTTCATTTAGTAGTGGTAATTAACTCGAAAATGTGCATTTTAGAATTGTGGGATTTTTAATATAAATTGTTGAGCGTAAAAATATAAGACTCAAACCCGTGGGTAACGTATCATAACCCAAAATATTATGTAGGGAAAAACATTACGTTTGAACATTAGCACAAAATTTATTGTATTCAGTTTCGAGAAGTCGAGCTGTTTGACGATGTCACCTGACGTTGGAAAGTTCTACAAAAACATAAAACGCTGACAGGTGTGGCATAGGATTGAGAGAGAGCAAGTTTTTGCCCAAAAATATGACGGAAAATCGGAAGCACGACCCGATGCAGTTTCGGTAGACAAGTTTTAATTTCGTCGAAAAACATAACTAAATTCGTCCATTCTAGGGAGATCTAAAATAAATCGATTCGAAATTTAATGAAAAGTGGAATGTTATGGATTGACGACAAGGTCCCACATAAATAAGGCATAAATAATAAAACGCACTAAAACGGTCGGGTATGCATTAAGTAATTAACATGGGAGTCGAGTGCACGTTCGTAAATTAAAGTATAAAAATTTTCTTTTCAGCTTTATCTATTTTATAAGCCGTTGCTTTTATTAATTTTATACTTTTTTCGAAATCCACTTCATTATATTCCTTTTAGTTTTTTATAATTCGCCACGATGCGGGTCCGGCCGTAAACCAATTACCGGTATAAATTTCGTATATATAATGGCGGATTTATTAAATTTATATTTGTTTATCTATGTATAATTCTCTCCGGTGACTGCACACGTTGGAAGTGAATTACAATTCGGGATGTTAACGTCAAATTTAGTCGGTTATAAATAAATAATTAATTTGTAAGTGGCGGCTCTCTTTCTGCAGTTTTTCAGGTTGCCGTGAGGCCCGAATCCGGTCGTGCCCAGTCCAGGCACGGTGAAATTATTAAATTTCGGGTATTTATTTATTTATTTATTTGTTCGGTCGAGTTCGGTTTCGGTTAATGTCATTGGTTTGATATGTCGGGACTGCGAGATTTTATTTCGAATTAATAAACCGAATAAATGCAGATTATACAAGAAGATTTTTGCGGCTGTCGTGTAGGTCTGGAATGTGCCTGAATCGAAGTTGAATGATCTTCCTCCGTCTGATCTTCTCCGTCTGATCCTCTTGCAGTTTAATTTCTTTTCATCGGTTTTTTGTGGTTGGGGAGGGGGGGAAGATAAATGTCACATTTTTAGGGCATTGTTTCCCTCTTGAAGTATCGGTCCTTAACACCTATCGAATGAGAAGGCCTTGACGTTGATCGAGAACTGTTTACCTGGTCCTCAGGTACGTCATTCGATGGTCACAATGTTTTTTTCCAAAAGACTGACAACCACGTGGGAGATTTCTAGGGTGATGCCACTATTCGCGTACGACGCTTTCGGTGGTCTGATTGTACTTTGACTAAGTACTTCTTCACTTGATATACTATTATCCTTGTGTAATATTTGTCAAGCCAAATGTTTTGTAGAGGATGTTCATGCGTACATATGCGTGTGCACAATTCGTTTTACTGTGACTAATCAACAAAAAACGGCGGACCGTAATTAATGACTAATTTGACTTGTTACAAGTAGTGTTCACGTCTCATTATTCCTCTTTTTGAGACAAAGTTGATGACACCGACTCGTGTCTGCCAGCGCCGAGGACTGACCTTTTGTCTTGGGTGCACCGTCGTTTGTGGTAAGTCAAAAGGCATGCGACCACCATCGGTGGCTGCCCAATCTGGAAGAAATGATGGATGAATTCACGGTGATTTTTAAATGATTACTTTAGAGCTCATCATCGGTCGAAATCATTGATTCGTGAAGTGAAAATCACTCGTCTGTTTCCACGATATATAATTTCGAGTTAAACAGCGGGGACCGACTGTGATTCAGTTGTGGCCACGAAGGCGGGTTATGAGTAATACCCTTAATTTTTAGTAAGTTGTTTTGTGGTGCATCGGGGCCATAAAACCCGGAGCCACGGGTTCTTTGTCTTAGGGCAGGACTCAACTTTTGCGAAAAACAATAACCGCTTTTAATGACTTTTTTGGCATAGTCGAGCCAGCGTGGAAATAGAAGTGGAAGACCCAGAAGGGAAAGCCCAAGACTAAATAGAAATGGGTACTTATTGTTTACGATTGCGTACTCTAACGAAATCGTGATGAATTTTATTGAAATTACGAATACTTCGAGCACCAGTGGTACAAGACAGGGATGGGCATGGTTTATTTTCAGGTTCGGGCTCTCAGGTTCAGGTATATTTTCAAGACCACACCAAAATCATGAATGTAACTATGGTACAGCACACTTGATACAATATTATAATTTGTTCTTTAAGACCGATTGAGTAGAAGGAAGTTCCGTTTGGTTCTCCTTAAACCAAACTCTGGTAATTAGAAGTGGTAACCAAGAATGCCATCTTTGTAAAACCGGAAGCCGTGGAGTAGTTCATCCGAAGAAGTTTCGTTACCCCTTGTTCGATACATTCCGAACACGTGCACACCTACTCCCGACTTTTGTCTCTAAAAGAGACATTTACTCGTCTACGTGATACCAGCAGTACCATTATCATAATCGAGTCTTATTTATTACATCGACTGAGTGCACAGTATTACGGCGCTGAACTTTTTTCCTCGAAATCAGACACTTCCAGGGAGGAAGTAACTAGGGCAGAAGGTTCGGCAATCAGGTAAAATGGGTCGTCGACGGTGCTCTCAGGTACATATGAGTACTCATATTAAATTTCAGTTGACGTCTCAAGGGTTCGACAAGATAATCACAGGGTTCCTGTCTCATTGCGAATCACTCGGATGATGACACCGGGCGCATTCGTTTCTCGTTGGCAACTCGTCAACGTTATTTATGTATTCGGTTTAATGAATCGGAAATTCGAATGGGTTAATAAAAGACACCTTCGAGTTTTTACTGGTTCCGATTACGTCTCGTGTATATTTTTTTTATTATTATTAATATAAGAATTCGGTGGGCATTTGGCGAGTATCGATTAACGTCGGCATAAATTACTCACGGGAACGCGGGTAACTCGATTTTCTCCAGTCTCCGGGTACTCGTGAACATATCCGTTTTCGTTGCGAACCAGACGGAATGGTCGTGTCACTCTGACGTGAGGGCTCGGACACCCCGTGGCAGTTTACCCGGGCCCCGACTTCTCTCGTCAAACTCGTCGAACTTAAACGAAGAAATATGTCGGAAAAGGGACTCCCTTATTCTTACAGAATGAGTTTTTAAAAATTTCGTTTAGAAACGTTTCCCGTTGCGGCCTTGAATATGTTGGGTGAGCAAACACAATGCGGAGTGTCTCACCCGAGTTTCTGCGCATTCACCAAAAGTTGTGCTCTCTTCCTGCACCCAAATGTTGAGAGGTGTTTGTCGCAGTTCCATCCATGATGTTTGTCGAATGTTTATTTTAGACGGTGTCGTCTACTTCACCGGCTAGCGGTGGTGCTAAACCAACCTGGGGCACGACATTCTTGTCTTTTTTTCGTGGCTCCTTAACCCTGTTGTGGGGTGTGATTCGGACATTGTCACAATTTCTACTAATACCAAAGAATAAAGAAAAGAGCTGTCTGCATATATTATGTAATTTCTAGAACGAGTTGTGTGTTACCCCGTGAATCCATAAATTGGACACGGCATCTATCGATTTGATAGGTTCACTTCCGGCGGTTGCAATATTAAACTGCAGCCTGACAGATATTTGATGTTTTCGAACATAAAATTGGTATGGTAGTTCCTAATTCAGGTTGTACGTGGATTCGACATTTCTAATTCGCGCTGCGGGGCTACAATTCGAATTTTTCTCTGACGGACTGGTAGTTTGATGCGTTTTTCAGTTGTAGGTAAATCGTTGCTCAAAGCTCATGGTTGTAATGATTAAACGATGTTTCATCTGTGCGCAGTGTGTCGATGGACGCACATGCAACCGTTTTAGTAGAAACCTGTAATTTTTGTTTCATGCGATCCAATTGAAATGACAAGCGGTACAAAATATTTCAAGTTTCACTTTTTCTCTGCGCCAACATGTCCAACAACAAGAATTTCCAAATCCTCCAGATTAAATAACTTTTAAACACAACTTGGCGTTGACAAAGACAAAGAACAGTAGTTCGGTAGTTCAAGTCACATAAAATTACCCAATATGTGTTCAAATGTGTAGTAGTGTGATTTTAATCGTTTAACAAAGTGATTAATACTAAGAGAGCATGGTGTACATCCATATCGTTTAACTCATTAATAAGGAAGATATTACACTGATCAGTTAAGTACAAGAATGTATGCAATCATCGAAGGTAATGTAACCGTTAATAGATTAGTTCCTCCGAGGCCGTAAACTGACCACTCATTACGTTTCTATTATTAATTACAAGTGTTCATTGAGACCTTAAAATTATTTAAATTATTTTAATTATATCGGAAAGAAAAAGCCGATTTCTTAATTTAATGGTATATAATTAATGGGTTGCATCTGAGAGAGCAGCAGACGGTGCCGATAAGGACATTAAACTCCTGGACGTACGCACCGAAAATAAGGTTCTGCCTTCTCGGAATGGATGGTTTCATAGTCAGAATCGAAATGAAAAAATGAGCGAAAGAAACGAAACGAAACCGTCGTAAAACACGAATTTAGTGTTTAGCTCGGGTCTAGCGTTAACTAGGAGACTCTGAGAAGTAAAAATGTAAAACAAAAAAAAAATAACAAAAGTGGGAGCGGTGGAAAAGTCGGAGAGAGGTTGCAGATTCTGAAAACAGCTTCCAAGAAAAGATTTCAGTTATGGCCATTACGGAAATAGAACATTAAATTGACCAGTTCGCAGGGTCACACCAGGAGGTGTTGCTATTGTTGTGGTCGTCTTTGACAACCGTTTGAAGACGGGCTGAATGAAGGAAAGAACTTGTAATTGAAACTTTCTGTACCAAGAATGAACGAAGGAATATGAATGAAACGTACATGACGAAATTGATTCACGTACAAATTTTAGTATATAATAAGTCATTGCACTGTTGTTTGTATACTCTCTTGTACATAGTACACTTTTAATCTCTCTAGTAATACGTACAATATTTTTTGAATCCTCCACTACTTTCGGACATTACACTAATGTGCACTGAGTACCCAATACTACTATTGCACCATTCAACACTCTCAAGACTCAGTAAGCTATTGAATGCTTTTCGAAAGCAGCAACGTTAACAATTCAGTTCGTCCCATCTGAGAGATTCGATAGCGCCACAGCAAATTTGTATCGAATTGAATGAGCTCTTTATTAGCTCCTATAAAAAGAAGTGCAGTATAAATGGCATTGTTCCACAAAACACAAAACTCTCCGGAGAACAAACAACGGTGGTGACAGTGATTTTACTAAAGATACCCAGGTATAGCGGAGAGAGAGAGAGAGAATCAATCTCAACCTGAAAATAATTTGCTTTTTAAAGTGTAATAAATCAGTGGGGAAACAAGAATGAGACATGGAATGATGAAGATTTTAATCCGGGTAGCAATAAAAAGGACTTTTCATAATAAAAGTCAGGCATTTATTTGTCGGACTGAAGGGAAAAAAATTTAAACCCTCCGAAAATTTTTTTACTCATTAATCAGGTACCCGTTCGCGAAGAAATTAACGAGGCAAGAATCGGAACTTGTGATTTAACGAACTCAATCACGAGGCCGAAGAAGAGTTCTCCTCGGGAGTGATAAATAAAGATTCAGACAGGGTAATACCGAAAATGAAGAAATAAAACACTAAATAGTTTTAGTGTTGCATAACGTGGGGGCAGTTGACCACCGTCCGGCTCATAGGTCCGAGACACGTCGGGCAACAGGTACCTAATTAAAAAGGTAGGTGAAACCTAAAAAAACCATCAGGTTTTTTCACGAGGGCCCGTTCGGAATTGCCTCCCTAGTCTCGGGTGGAATATTTTAGTAATTACCGAAGCCGAACCTCAGAAACCTCGCGGGGCGCGTGTGGTGTGTGCGCGCGAGGCGCCAGGTACCCACCTTTCAGGTCCGTTAGTTTCAGAGAATTCAGCTGGTTGTACTCGACAACAAAGGGGCACATATCAGAGCACAAGGTGGCAGAGGTGGCAAAACATGGCGCGCTTCCGCGTATTCACATTTTTTGGGTGTTTTGCAACGTTTTTGCATGTTGTCCATTCCAAGGGTACACCTGTGGGTCGGCTCACTATCAATGAATGTACTTTTTGTAGCTCGGCACCTAACTCTTTAGTTCCAGGACTAATGAAATCATCTGACTGTGTAATAGGTCCTACTCTTAACAAAAATCTAGGTATTTGACTTTACAGGTACGTTTTGAGCAGAGCCCTCTCTCTACCTCTCGAACCTCCATCCTATTAATTCTTTCGGGTTTAATTATTTCGGGAACTTTTGTGTTCGCGTTCTACTGTTACAGGTGCCACGGTTTCTTGTGCACCGTTCTTCATTATTATTTTCTTGTTTCTTATAAATTTTGTGAATTTAATTTCTACCTTGTTTTTTTTACTCGGCCCTTTTAATTGCGTTTAAATTGAATATCCCAGAAACGGTGACTCAACCAACCTACTACATGTTTATATTTATATATATGTAGATGTATCGGGTATCTTTACGTAATGTAAGTTCAATCGGGATGCTTGCCTTTCATAAATTGACCAAGATATTGATACGTAATATTTCTACGTAATAATAATTATTGGTCGTGTATTTGATGTAATGAATTGAATGATAGCGCCAGTGACGAAGTCAAAATTTGTTTGATCTCTGCAGTCTCTGCAGTCGTAATAATATGCTATAATGTGTCTTTTACTACAGTGTATTTTTGAAACTTTTTTCGACCGTGTTATATTAAGTTAAGTCAACTTATACGAAAACTCCTGTATGCATGCGTGTACCAGGAACATATATTAGTTAAATCATACAGGAATGATGTTGCACAGACGTAATAGACGAATATCAGGGAGGAATGAATAAGTTCTGTTATATAAGAAATCAAACTAAAAGTAATATCGGTGGCTGGAGTCTCGACTTAGAAGAGTAACACATCAATTAAAATTTCTGACTCGAATTGGATAACATGAGGAAAAGGCAGAAGTAACAAGGGGGATAATAAAGTGAACTTGAGACGCGAGGAAAAGATTAATACTTTAAAGTGCGAGAGTAAGAGCTGAAAGCCATTAATGGTACAAAAAATTATTTGGTTCATTTATATTAATTACAAACGAGAACGGGACACGGGAGTGTTCACGTTATTAATTTTTTCTCAATAATACTTTGAGGTGTATTTGCCGTCGCCATGTCGTGTCGACACTTACCGTTAAAGCGAAAGAAACAAATTGTTGATGATAGTAATCAAGCGTCGGGGAACGTTACTTTGCTTGTTACTTTCACAACCATAAGTAACCAATTTGAATTTTCTAAATTGGGTACGAAACTGCTACTGTTTACCACCTATACTCTAATTTTGTCTAGGTGACTTTTTTTTTTGGTCGTCATTGACTCGTGGAAATTTGCACTCAGGTGTGTTTACGAGGTGTCTCCTCAGGGTCGGTCATCTTGGTCTCTTGCGCAATTTCACTTGGGTTATGACACGGTTTCGATATCATTGCTGGGAGTAGTTATTTGTAGTTTTGCGTGTATCACATGCACTTGAGAAGTCAGAGCTGTATACATAGGGGCTGCTAGTGCTAGGCTCTCTACCGTGAATTTGAGACATAGTTGCGGTTTGAAGGAAAATAGTTTGAAACTTCGTTTGAGAGGAACTTGTGCCGTCTGTCATAAATCTCGAAAATTTGATATTTGTTGTTTATGAGGTTCCCAATGTCACTTTGACGTATTTTATAACGCCCATGTTGAATACCTTTCAACCGTTCATTTTTAGTGCTCGACAAATAATTTTTCGGTATAGGGGAAAGCACACTAAGCGCCGTGTGGTTTTGTCGTAAAAATCAGTAGTTACCGAAAACCCCAACTTCACCGGGGGTATTTTACTGTTTTAGAAAATCAGTAAATTATCTTATTGTACTAATCATTGTCGAAGGTTTTCTTCTGCTTGTGAGAAAAACAAACTAAATTTATGTACTGATTGTTGATAATTTTTATTATTACGAGGGGTTCCCTTTCCCTACAGATAAAGGAAACCTTTAACTAATGGGAAAGTTATCACTGATTTGTGGCGGAAGGTTCCGGATGCTGTGGCACCGTGATTCATCCACCCCAAATCCTTCACGGAGGTTTCGGCGGCTTTTCTGATTGCCGACTGGGTCGAGGTTCTTCGGTGCAGCCCGTGCCAAAAATTCATTAAGGCGACTGTCATCGCAGCAATACACTTCACTCCTTCACTTAAAATAAACATTTAAAGTTTACGAATACGCTCTTAAAGCGGTCCTAAGTATAACTTTTATTGGGAATAACATGGTCGAAGAGACTCTTAGCCGTTATCTTAACAGAAATTAATGTTGTTAACTTACTGGATTGCCAGCGTCTCCGCACCGGGAACATATCTGTCAAGCGTTTTCGTCATATTCAAAACACTCAAGGACTGCTTTTAATTTATTTAATTTTGAGTAAATGCCTACTTTCGAGGGATGTGGTTTTTCTTTCCAACTGCGTATGTAAGTGATTTCAAGCTGAAATGGAGTTACATAACACGACCGGGTTAATTCCACGTCAAGTAGGTTATTGTCTCGATGGATTCCAAGTCAGTCAACGGCAGCCATCTTAATTATAAAACTCTTACAAGAAGTTGACTAAATTTGTCTTGGAATTCAGGCAGTGGTTTGGTCGTACACACTGGGAATCGGTGCGGGAAGGGTGGAGTCGTATAAGTATCAAGTCGCAGTGGCTACCAGCACTCAGCGCAATGTCAATTACCGTGCTAAACAATCAAGGTAAATTCCTGACGTGAATAAACAACGCTCGGTCCACCTGTTGGAGAGAAGTCGGAAAGACATTGTCCGCCATTATGAAATGAGTTCAATTATAAGTTAGGTCAGGAGAAGCACGAGGAACCCTAAAATTGTGGTCGTATTACTATCAAATATAATTCATACCGAAGTGAAACACATCTTCCTTTAATACACAAGGTGCGCCGGTGAAACGTGTGCCTTTACACCTGCCACCTTCGAGTACAAAGAGTTCCTAAAATCATTTTACCACTGGATGGTCTAGACTAGATTCCCCGAGACTTGACACTTCCCCAGGCCTCTGCATTTGGAATTTTAGAATGTATTATTTTCATTAACATCATTATTATTATTATTATTATTATTATTCTCGGAATAAGTCAGAAACAGAACGAACGAGACTGACGGGTCCAGGAAGATTCTTCCAAATTCGTCAGGTAGAACTTGGTGATGTACACTTTGGTAGTGTAACGATGGGTATCACGAGATGAAAGATGGAATTCAATAAGGTTGCGCTTGAATAAATATTAGAAACCGTGAAATTGTAAGAAACGAGAAGAAAGACGGGGAGGAATGGGAAGAAATGACGTCTGGAATTGAAGGTATCGTACCTTAAACAGATGGTCCGATCAAACTGGACATGTGACGCGCTGCAGTGGGAAGTGGGAAACGACCGGACCGGATGCGTCCGTTGCAAAACGACCGTTCCGAGAGCAAAACCCGGCCAAGAAATTTGCTAATTGCTTTCACGCATTTGCATTTTAATCGCGTCAGTTTTGCAAATTCAGACGTACCCGAAATTAACTCATAAAATTGGAAAAGGTGTTCAATTCGTCTTCCATTTTCGTCTAAAACACCTTGCGTTCGTAATGGCGTCCGACGAAGATGAAGGAGATTTCGTTTCGGGAGCAGATGATCGTTCGTTTTCTGGGGTTTCTTTTTTTTTGCCGGATTTCGCGTTTCAGGTTCCCGTTCGCGTGTTATTGTATTGTTGCGCCTGTTCCTTTCACTCGTCGAAGCAACAACCTGCCGGGGGAGAAATACGCGATTGACGAGAAACACGTGCCTCCGGGATGAGAGCGAAGAGGAAGAGTAAATTCGAAACCTGCAGGAAGTACACGTTGCGCGTTGGGCAAAGACAAAAGGGAAACCCCCCGGGTACCTGAAAAACTTGAAAATGTGAAAATTTGAATGACTGCGGAAGAAGATGAGCAGATGGGAAAGTTTTACAGAAAAAAACAACGAATTTTGTATCGGTTTTTGTAGGATTTCTGGTTTCGGACAGAAGAAACTCGACCCGTGTGAAAATTCTGGTTGAACACAATGGAAGGTACACTGACAGGCAAGCATATAAAGTATTTGAGACCAGCACAAAAACTATATTAGTGACGCACTATTCTTCTCACTCAGTCCTCCTCACTAATGAGAATCAGAACTGATGTAATTAACTTCGCACAATCCGGGATTTGTATGTGTTGTCTACAATATGGCGTGCCGGGGTTACTTTTAGTGTTTATTATAATTACTACACGACTAATAGTAAACCATTAACACGACTTGTCGGGGCTCCGTAGTACCATCACATTTTAAAATTAACGTCTTCATCTCAGTCCGCTTGCGATCACGCCGCGGTAGTTCTGGAAGCCGGTGACGGAAAACTATTAAAAATCCACGTCACCTTAGGTTTTTCCAATAAAAGTTCTCGGTTTGTTTTGTGCCTGCCACCCAGGGACCGTCGGCTAATAAATTTATACATTTATACTCGGTCACAATGTATCACGTTATATGGTGGAATGCTTTTATAGTTATACTCAAACGTAGAAATTATTGTCAAATGATAATTATGAGGTTTCGACGGCATCTGCCGAAGAATGGGTCGTCCACCGTTCAGGTTCCAGACTTGCAACTGCAATTTTTTCTCAGGTCCTATTTTTAAATAAACATTATTTATATCATTTTGACGAAAATTATACGATGCGTAACTTTTAAACGACGTTAAAAACAAGTTCTCGAAATTAATGCCCTAAAAATTATTTGTTTTATGTCGGACGTTCCTCGGAGTTTTGTTTTGAGGACCAGTCGATGTCAGGCTGGAGAATTGGCCGGTCGAGAGCAAGTCCCCGGTCTTTTTCCCAGGCTCTTCAACCCCTCGGTTCGCACGTGTCAGATTTCGCATTTTAATGCGTCTCAGGCACATGCAACGCACCGGAGGATTCAGGTAGATGGATGGGGGTGGGCGTGGGGTAGGGACACAAAAGTGCCGGAAAGGTATGCAATGGTTCTCTCTCTTTCTCTCATGGGCATATTGCTAAGGGCTAAGGTCACCACAGTGAATGCCCATTTAAATTTCTCTCCCCCATGTGTCGTGTACCTTCCTTTAGGGTCGTAGGAGAAAACCTTAAGGTGAAACACTCGGATGGAAATCCAGCCCTGGTGTCTATCAGTCTTTTTAATCATACTCTGACGCGGCAGATGTTCAAAAAATGGAAAAAAAGGAAAAGGAAAGATCTACATTAGCCGTAGGAGAACTCTTGATTCACGTTCAGGTACCGGTAGAAAAGAGGTAGACCCCATCTTTTGAGAGTTCCAGTGAAAAGGGTGGTGGTTAAGAAGAGTGGGACAATCAGGTATGACCAGACGTCGCTCGAGAACATTTTAAGTTTCAGTCATTCCCACGGCAATCGTAAGAAGAACACGTGTCGGCACTAACTATGCTTTACGTGGGATCCTAATTTACGGCAAGGTGTTTAGGGTCTTAGCATAAGAAATCCGAGTTTGTCAGAAGTAACCCCGTCGTCAATGGGGGCATCTAAGGCCCTCTTGGAGAGACGGCGCGTGCCTTGTGAACCGTCCACGCGACTCAACCTGGACCAAATCGAATTCAAACACCTGTCTTTCCTGTCCCGTCAGAATTTTTGCTTTTTTTTAATGGGCAGACACAAACTGTAATTTGGGTTCTCGACGAAGGCCTTAATCCCATCATGCAGATGAGCACCGGATTCTTGTTTAATAAAAATTAAAATCCAATGCAACTATTAACAGGGTGTCCAAAATCGGTGGGAAACTCCGCGGTAGTCCCTCGGGAACACTTCACTTAACTTCTCCTGCATACGACCCACAAGCCGTAACTACCCTAGTACCCGAACATGTTTGTTAGACACATGTGAATAAACTCTGGCGTAGACGTTGACAAGTTAACTGCATTAAACGGCTCCGATAAGAAACGTTAATTAAACATTTTAAAAGTGAACGGCCATGTCTGTCAGTGTAACCATTTTGAATTCAGAGGTTAATTTGTTTTCCGTTTTAAGTTCTTACTCGAGATTGACCAAACACAAGAAGAAGAAGAAGTAGAAATTTGTCAATGAGAGACACGTGAGGTGCACGAATACGGTGTTTGTAACGAATTAGGAGTGACTCGTTTCCACGGGGTTGTTTCTCTTATTAATTAACGCACCAATCATCCACTAATTTCTTGTGGTCGCAGATAAAAAACAAAATGAAAAAATGGAAAAATATACGGGCTGAGATACCAGTCGGACGGTTGAAAACCTTCCTCGATGGTTTTCAACTGGATGTTGCCTCCGTGGAGCGGCAGTTATCCTTGAGGGTGGGCCTGCTCTTTGTAAGGGTCGAAGCCAACGAGCCCCGTGCTGGATTTAATGAAAACGAGGTTTCAGGCAGCCATCCACTTGCCTACCTATGCCTCCCTTATATTATTATTATTTTTTGTTATCTTGCTCCTAATACTTGGAATTTCATACATTGCTTCTCTTTTCTTCTGGTTCCACCAGGTTGTCAGACGGGTAGGAAAGAGTTGAAGGTTGGAGGAAGACGAAGTGCCTGAAAATAATGGTGCTCAGGGGTGCAGTTCGAATTATTTTAGAAATGAGAACAAGTTGGTATTAAATTTTGATAAATCTTATAAGTTTCAGTGGAATGTGCATACTAATTTTGTACATAGTTCTCGTGTTTTGTTGTTGCATATATTCTTGTACTGGAAAATTTAAGCTGGAATAATAGCTGAAAGGTGTTAGTAATATTATTAATTTGCGAGCTGCCGTTTGCCAATTTTTTTAGTTTGTGATTAATGATTAATTTGATATTAATAAATTGTAATAGTGAATTCTTTCATAGGCGTTTAATGCTTTACGAATCCGACTATTATTAACGTACAAATAATCTAACTTTTCTTATTTGCCAAAAATATTAGAAGTTTCAACAAAGAGTTGAACTAGATTTTGATGCTCCAGAATTATTTGGTGTTCTCACGAATGAAAAATCTTGTTTTTCACTGTCTACACGTCTGTCTCTGGCTGTTAGCTCTCTGTCTCCCTCATCATCCCCCGCTGCAAATATTGACTTTATTGAGAACGAATAATATCAAATATCTGGTTCATTCATAGCGGAACGGTAGGAGAATAATAAAATCTCGGATGGGATATTCCTCCTGGTAAAAACTCAACCCTGGATTCAGGATGTGATTTTAAAATGGTCTCCGTCTAGTAGACTACCTCTACCTCGTCTCCACCTGGGTCTCTTTCCTTTCCTTTCCTTCCTTCCTGCGTGCCTTGCTACCCTCCGACTGCCTGTGAGAAGGTTAAACTCAGGAACAGATTTTAAGGTCATGTTTTCTCGAGGACAGCTTGCCCACCCCCGCGTTTGTTACCTATAATTAGAACTCGTATTATAGAATACTACCATAATTTACATGTGTCTAACAAATAGTCTATGTGGTCTATGTAAATTACCTGAAAATTTTATTGCATACCTCAGCGTTTGTGTCTGTTAATTGTTCCACGGGTGCACCTTGCCACTCCGGGAACTGTTCCGTCTGCCATGAAAACATTGTGAATTTTCTCTTAGGTTCTAGTTTAACGAGTGATTATATAAATGTACACATTGATGAAATCAATGTTCGTTTTATATATAATTGGTCGTCAATTGGTATCAACTGAACGTTATTTCTTCGTCTCATCAGGTGGCTTTCTTGGCTCCCGCCTCAAGTGGTGCATACTTAACGAGTAGAATAATATACATGTTATTAGAATGGTTTAGACTAAAACAAATTACTTTCTTGGCGTTTTTGTGGACATGTGGACGCGTTCTGCGCCATATGTGTTCTTCCGCCATAAAAAGTTTGGTCAGGTCTGAGTCGAAGTGAACCTGGAAGAATTTCCTCTTTTTTGGATTCTTAATCATTTAATTGCCATTATATTAAATTTTATAGGCTTTCAAAGGAAGAAGGTTGCAAATTTTTTCTTCTTTACATTGTACACATTTTTATTGTCGGTGTTCTTCTTCGTCTGGGTGTCAGTCCTGCTCGCGTATGCCCTTCTCCTCCAGCTCCGGCCCATATATCTTTGTCCGCTTCTGTCTTCCTCTATGTAGTCATACCATCAATCTTTTCTCCCGAATTGTCGTTCTCCGTGATACCCGCGTAAAAAAAATACTTGAACTTGGTCGTTTACCTCGGTCCTGTCCGACATTGTTCTTCCTTCGCATTTCGCAATTCTTCTATTTTTTTTTTTTTACTTCCTTCGGGCTGTGAGTTTCGCATCTATCTTTTTTGGAGCCTTTAATTTCTCGGTTCCATACCGTCCATACCGGTAATTGCTTACGTGAAAAATGTCCTCCGGCACGGCTAATTTGACTTTTATTAAACTATTCCTGTACATTAGAATTTTCATCGTGTTATTAACCACGTCACGTTCCGTGTAATTTACTTAAATTATTACCGCTTATTAAAATTAAAGACCTTTCGTGGAAAATTTCTTTATTTATAAGAAAGAAAAAACTCTCCAAAGCGCGTTTCTTCTCTCGCCTCTCCCGACATTTGAATTGTTTTATTTAATCGTCCTAACCTAGCCCAACTCCGAAGAGGTCCTCGTTATTCGACGATTAAAAGCGATTATAAAGTGTCAGAAATGACCCGAGAGGCATGCCCAACCGAAATCAATTCGATAATTAGCCCGTACATAGTTTCATAGATCAGATAGTTTCAAGTAAGACATTCTCCCGAGCAATTTGCATTGAAATACAGTTCTACGTGAACAGAAATATTCAAAAAGTCTCTACGGTGAATTCTTGCGTAATTTATCATGAGCCCTGGGCCCGAGGTGGTTTTTCGGATACATAAGATTTAACCCGTGTAATTGAATGACCGGTCAATTATTATTAGTTGTTTCGGTGTTAAGTTTTGAACTATCAGTCGATGCACCGGTGGACACTAATTTAGTGATTGAGCACGAGCTTAAACGAACTATTTGAAATTTTGCCGTACACAGTTCTAATTAGTTGCCGAAGATGTCTTACTGACTCTTTTACTTCTTCTTCTTCTTTTATTACTGAGTTTTTTAACGTTCGAGAGGTAATCGTTTTGTGTTTTTATGGCGGGTTTTTAGATTCCGTATAAATTACGGAGATTCGGACGTCGGTTTTAAATTGTTTCACGTGGTGACCGGGCCCGAAAAAAATTTATTTTCCAGACCGATTTTCCGACCCTGGACGAGCACTTATTAATATAAACGTGACACGAGAAAAAGAAGCAGAGCTTAATTTAATTTCATTACCATTTTTTTGTTTTTTCTTTTTTTTATCGCCACAACATGAGGGTACAACTTCTTTGTGCAAATCGATACGGGTATCCTGACTTTGAAACTCAACCAAAGTCACTAGCCTCACCTGCGATTAAAACTCAGTTTTATTGTTTTAAAACGCTGCTGAATTCCGTTTACGACCTGATCTGAATGCGTCCATTGTGTGTGCCTTTATGCTCTCTCAAGTTATGCCCTAATAAGATTCACGGGTATATGTTCATTACTAGTGTGTGTGTGTGTGTGTGTGTGTGTGTGTGTGTGTGTGTGTGTGTTGTTCTTCCCCCACTAGGATTGTGCATCGAAGCCGGAGAAGCTTGTGCTTTCAAATTTTACTTACCGCCATTGTTTTTGGTGTAATTGTCGGTGTTGCATATGCAAATACCCTTCATGTGACCGGGGAACAACCGATATAGACCACGGCTTGACGAAGCTCTGGAAATTTGAAATTTCAATTTAAATTCATAATGCCGAAAGGTTATCGCACGTCGTATTCATAGTTTCTGGGCGTAAAAATTACTTGCATGAATTTTTTAAAATTTTAAAGGGAGTTTCGTAGAGATCCTCCATAGGTCTGGAATAGGAAATTGTGTCTAATTAAAATCTGAATTGGTGGTAGTGGGTGACGTGGCAGAGACATGTGTGTGCATTTTACGATACCGAATGTCTAGGTGTCGCGGAGTTTTGCTTCAGGATGGTTTCAGGCGAAGACAGCAGCGGTAGAAGGGATGGGATAAATCAATCATCCGGTTTCCCATGTTCGAATTTGCAGAAGGAGAGACATAACACAACCTGAGCTTTCATGTGTGTCTCCCATTCGAATTGTCTTCTTCCGTGGAATTTATGAGAGTACGCTCCAAATCCTTTGAGGTGCGGATTAAAAAAGGTCCGGAATTGGGGTCATGCTAACAAGGAAGGCTGTCTGTACGCGGTTTTCAATAAATGATTTTTATCTTTTACCTCCGAGCAGCCATCTTTTGCCCTTAAAAAATCATCTGTGGACTAACAACTGGGTTCTGTAATAACGGTTAGGTAAGAAGATTGTTTGGAAAGGTAAAGGGGAGGCAAGGTATATAACCCAACCTTTTTATTGCTTCTAACAATGAATCAAAACCATCGTCGGAGGGTTCTTTTCTCTCTCTCACTCTCATTCTTTTCAGTCCTTCACATCCTTACCTTCATTGCGCTACCTTCACTTGGGTTTTTTTTTGAGTCCCTTGAAATACTCCTATCGGTCATGTTGTAGTTTTAATTGGAGTCCTAAGTCCTGAATTTTTTTTTATCGAATTTTACCCGTCTGAAATATGTTCATTGAAATCATTGCCCGTCAACGAGGGAGGAAGTTTAATTCCGGTAGAATAAGGTTATACTCAGCACAGAATTTTAATTGGGAATAAGAGAGATGTTACGCTGCCGTGGTGGATTCTGGCATCCATTCCTTCGAGAGATTGCTACGCTTTTGGAATTCAGATGAAGGATCATTTGCATTCGAAGAATCGGAACACACAAAAAATTTGAAGGCAGGTAGTCGAGGACCCCGATGGCAATCGTAATTAAATGTAGGTCGTCTGGATGAGTATTAGGATGTCGGGATAGGGCGATGTATATGTAAATTATAACAACGATTTGTATTGTACGATATTGATTTGGGTATATTTTACAAATATATATATACAAAGAATTTACTAATAAAATTTGTACAAAAAAACGCTTCGAAGAGTTGTCCCTTGAGATCAATAATTCGTGTCTTCAACAAAAACAATGCAACAAGTAAAAAACGGTAAGATCGGTAATGGTACCATAGTGGCGAAGAGAAAAAAAGCGAAGCTCCATCGTTTTGGCACCTGTAACAAGAAGAAAAGAAGCAACTTAATTATCAATCGAATATTTCAACTTACTGGAATTACAGCCTGCAGACAGTAATCCCCGATAAATATGGTGTCAATTACAAATGGTGGACGACTTTAATGGTTCGTCTTATGCGAATCTGGTTGTTGGGAAAACGATTAGTCGAGTTGTTTCGCTACCATAAAGCTCAACTGGTCTTTGGAGGAATTCAAGTTTGGTCATCGTTGGGTTTTCAGCTTAAGTAGCGCTGGAGTTAACACCGAGCCAACGATCATCACTATTTTTGTGCTCGTAGTCCCCCGATAAATGATCTCGAACGACTCTTGAAACATCACTCTAACCCACATCTGGTGTTCACAATTCTCCCTTGAATCACTTTTGCTAATGTAAATATTGTTTGGTGTCACGGAGCTGTTAGATCTTTCGGCATGCGACTGGCCCCGATGATCATGGTGCTGCCTTAGGGGCACCACAATTCGAATTCAAACGTATCCATTTCGGCTACCTGAACGGTCAGATATTTATTCGGATCGGGATCTCTGGGGATCAATTATGTCTGCGAGAAAATGTCGCTAGCTCTCCGCCACATGTTTCCGACCAATTATCGAAACTCGGGACGGAAACGAATGAAATTTTCGGTAACAGACGGAGGTATTTCGTCGAGCTAAAGCTTTGCGTGATTTCAAACCAAGAAAATTTATTACTGACGAACACATGTCGTCTAAAACGGAAACGGATCGAAATGATAGACTAGGTGTGTTTGGTACTCGGCCGGGGTAACTATATACCTTCTCCGCTTTTTCGCGGCACGGAACTCTGCCCAGTGCCAAACGAATTCGCTGGAAAAAGTCGGTCGTGTCAGAAGACGCCAGACCGTAGGTGCCCTTGCCCGCTAGCCAAGTGTTAGAAAAAGAAGTGAATTCAGGGTGGCCGCCAGATGCAATAAGCCAAGTCGGAATGAAATCGGCGATCCGAGCGATCAGAAGGGGAAACAAGACAAAAAAAGTAGGCAACCGGTCTCTTGTTGCACTCCGACCCACTTCAACTTGGACCGTTTCTACTGTGGGCAGGGACGGCGCAATGCCTCCGCGACAGAATCCTAATTAAAATGTTACTGTATATACTAACCTTCATGAAATTGTTCCGGTCTGTCACCGTGATGAGGAGTAACTTTGTTCCGCGTGCTGGAGCCGAATCTCCTGGATCTGATGTCAATGACTCTGCTGCCACCAGGAGATCACATCGAGAAGTTCTTCGTCCTCCGGCGAGACGGAATCGTAGTTTTCGTAACCTTCCGGACTACCCTTCTGGAACTCCATGTTGACCGTGTAACCGGGTTGATTAGGACTGGTTGAATGGGGCACTGTGTACTTGGGAGCACCGGAAAGAGGACTCAGATTCCTCTCGGGAGTAAGGCACTTGGGAGCGTTGATGATGACCGGTGACACCGATCTCTGCATTGGACTAGTAAGTTGATTCTTGTAGGAATCGGGCGGAACGGCGTGTGTCGTCAGACGAGATAAACTAGAGATTAGGTGAGATGAGGAGCCGGACACCACCGAGCCCATGTGAACGCTGGAATGATCTGAGGAATAGGAGGGAGTCGGTGAGGGACAGGCCTCGGACACGGTGGGAGACAAACTGGCCGGATTGCGGTGGCATTGCGGCTGCAGAAATGATTGTCCGTTGTACTGCACAACTTGGTTGGCTGAGACCGAAGTCAAGACTGTCAAACTCGAACTTCTGTTGTCCGAGATGATTGGCACCGAGACGGGTTGTTCGTAGGTCTTCTCCATTGTTTTATAATCACAATTCAAGTTCTCTTCCTGACTCAAATAGTATGTTTTAACCGGACTTCTTGCACCGTAGAACTCCGATGTCAGAGTTTCATGGATTTTGTGATTGAAGTTTTCAGACTTTGTCTGGTAGAGGTCGGATTTTATGTATATGTCGTCGGGCTCTGACTTGACGTATAGTCGTTGAGAGTAGCAATCTCCATCCACCGGTTCCATCTTTGGAAAAATGCGACATGGCGAATCATCCGGGTAGGACTGTGTTGAATCGCCGATGGTGCCAGAAGTCACAGTTTCCGGGCTGCTGGAGTAGTAATTCTCATCGATTTCGAACTGTTTGTCGTAACTGACCTGGTCGAGAACCACCTTCTTTTCCAGAGTGTTGTTGTGGTCCTCCAGCATCTGCTGCAAACTTCTGATGTACTCCACGGCCATTTTCAACGTTTCCACCTTGCTCAGTTTCTTGCTCGCCGACGAATTTCTCGGACTGGACTTTTCTGATGTCAAAGCGGCTGCCACCGAAGCAGGAATGTGTGACCGAAGAGTGGCAAAGCCATTGTTTACCTGTTTGACGCGATTTCTTTCGCGTGCGTTTCTTCTCGCAACGGAAGCCGGCTGAGCTCCCGGGTAGGACTGACCGGAAATGAAGTGGATTTTCCTCTTGCACCGCAGCATTTCGTTGTTGGGAATGTTCACGCCGGTCTTGTTTCCTGGAACGATGGTTCGCACGTTCGTGATCGGGGTCCGATGAACGGCGTTCACGTTATTGACGAGAACGGTTCCTCTCGCGTAATTGTCCAAAGCACCATCCGGATTCTTTTTGGCCGTCAGATTACGATTGATTGCCATCTTGACAGTTTCTTTCATGTACAACGGTTCGGATCGTGATTTCTCGCCGACGATTCCGATTTTGGGTTTCATTGCCGACACATTTTTAGACAATAAAGTCATTCTTGAATATTTCTCATATTATAGAAAACCGATACGAAAAATTTTTAACGTTAAAAAAGTTTAAGGCACTTTACTCACAAGGCACGAGTTTCCAAAAAAGAAAAAGAAAACAAATAAACAAACGGTGACAGTGGTAATAGTAAAATAACAGATACTCAGACGATCCGGTTATATTTTTGCTGATGATTTTTTTTGTCAGTTTTCACAATGTTCACCGTTTAAAAACAATGTTCTGTCGATGCAGTAAATAATAAAAACAAACAAAATAAAAATAAAAGAACGAAAAAACTTTTCGAAACATCTAAATCCCCTGAAAGCCAACTCAACTCTGATCTTCGGCGTCCAAAGGCGCGTGGCTTTACCTAAGTCGCGTGCCACGGTGCGACGGCAGCGACGCCAGCCTCCAGCTCGGCCAATCCGCCAACTACATCCCTTTGAAATGGCTAACTTAAAAAACTTTTAAAATTAATGATGCATAATTCTTCCCTTCCTTTTCGAAATAGTTTTTCGTTTTCTTTAGGGGTACGGGATCTCGTAAATAGTTGTGCGCTCCCGTGACTCGCAAACACGGGGTCGCTTCTTCCTAAAATTTCAGTCGGATTTTCGACACGAGAAGGACCTTCGACCGAACTCATTCGCCAAACCCACCGGGTTCATTTTAAATCGGCAATCGGAGATGAAAAGGAAAACATACCTGAAATTCACTTATCCTCCGTGTTTAATTTTTGTTTTTATTTTACACAAACCGTCACCGTCCGTCTGTTTTTCTCCCGTTCCATTAGACCGGATAGTTCGGTGTCCCTGAAAAATCAGACTGACAAATGCAGAATTGTTCTGGGGGGTTGGATTCCGTCTGGATTCCTAGGGTCACATTTCCCGTCGGGAATTATGCTGTAGGGAGTACCGCTGAAGAGAGAATACTTGAGTATCTCTGTAAATTTATACTCAAGTTGTTGGACTCGGAGAAAAGGCCGAAAATCGTAGGTGGTGTACTGCAGTGCAACAAAGACCAAAGGGCACTCTCTGCGTTGTTACATTGATTTGGTGCAGGCAGTATAAAAACCAGTGACAAACACAAGAGATATTAATGGAATCGCTCAAATACGACATAAAGAGAAGAACAAATCTAGCAGCAAGCTCTGAGTGTTCTTTTTAGCACAGGTGAACATGAGTCCCGGTGTGACGGTCATCATCAATGCAAGAGGAAACTTTCAAAAACTCTTGGAAACGCTAAGCAAAACGCACAAGTTTTTGACTCGAACGCCCGTAGAAAACCAGTTGAAGTCAAAACTGGTTACCTGAATCGCGTGCACCTTAAGTTGTGGTGGTAGGAGTCGAAAGACAAAAGAACCATACAACAAAAATTATCATCCGAAGACAACAGGAGAAGGAGACGAGGACGAGGACGATGAAAAAAAATACCAGGTGAAAATAAAACTGAATAAAATAACAAAAACCCGGGCTGGATGGATCAAGTAGAGAGGCAGAAACCAGTAGGCAGAAGATCAGCTGGAGGCCAAGGCAGGGATGTCAAACCTTCAGTACGCGTGCCCGTATCGGCGCGTGGTGGTGTGTGTCTGTATATATCCACACACACACACACACACACACACACACACACACACACACACACACACACACACACACAGATACACACACAAATATATAATAATAATTGGTGTCGGGCTGTGACGGCGACGTTCCACACTGACCCACACACCTTTTAATTTTCGTTATTTATTACGATTTATTAAAGGTTTCAAGGTTTTGTGGCATCGGAGCCCCCTTAGCTTCCAAGACAAGGGATGATAGGTTTAATTTGTAGGTAGATTTTCCTTCTAGGGGATTACACTGAGTTATGCGGGAGTCATCCGTTCGGGAGACATACAGTTGAGATTTCAAACACCCCAACAAGAGTCCTTCCAGGGATCTCCTTGGAAGATCGAAAGATTAGGACTGCAAAGGTTTTCCTAGGATTTACTGCCCCCGCTATGAGCGTTTCTGCTACGACCCAAAGGGGTACCTTCAGGAGAATTCGGGGCGTGTCGGATGAATCGGTGCGGGAGAAATTGGAATTCTTTAAAAATCCGAAACGGAATACCACCTTCGAAAAGTTGCAATGTATTAAAAGGAAAAAGGCAGAACGGAGAGGAGAATCTTTTGTATTGGTTATGTGCATACGTTGTAATTTTTCAGTTGTAGGTTAGCAGCAGGGAAAAAGATGTAGAATTTAGTCAACGTTCACCGGTGGCCACCCTCCTTTGGATGACCCCTTGTATTTTAGTATACCTGTGCACTCGTGCGTTCTGCATAACCGGTCTAAGTCCAATGATGTGGAGTCGGCGGTGTTATAAATCAAGGGAAAGACGGCTTTGGGGTGTGCGCCTTGAAGGGTAGACAACCGTGCCAAGTGGCACCCTACCCTTGGGGTAGCGCACACGGCAAAATCAGTCTTCTTATTGCACAACAACCAAGTTTGGTAGATACCCGCCGCATATTTCAATATTTTTCTAGTCCTTCTAGTCGGCGGAGTGTGACGATTGTCGCCCTGCTTTTCCATTGCACCTTACATTTTGAGTTTCGTGACATTTTTTGCCGCTGCGGTGAGCATTGCTTGGTGTCACCAAAACGGAGACAGAACCCGATGACTTTTAGAAATTTTGACGTGTAGAAACGGGTGTTGCTTCGTCATAAAATTACCCGGATAATACCCGGTCGCGTGTCTCTCAGTCACAGACTAGAGAAAATTCTAGATAACATATAGATCCTTTTGATATTGGCATTTCTTCACTTTAATTTCTACCCTTAAAATTTGAAACTTTCAAGTTTAAAACTGGTTGGAGAGGTCCTTCGTTCCGCAAGCCAAGGGTACATGCTAACTCATTTTTTATTACTAATCTCTTTCTAAGTGGCTTCCACCAGAAAAAAAAAGAAACCGAATAAAAAATTTTTTTCTTAGAGCAAGATTTTTTTTTATTAGAAGCATTAAATTTGGACGTGAATTTAAAAATTCATCGTCTGCTACTACCCCCCGAAGTACACAAAAATTATTACCACGGTATTATCTTTCGGCGTTTTTGCTCGGCCAAGGGTGTGTAAACGGAATGATTTAAGTATAAGTGGAGAGGTACCAAGGGAGCCATCGAAGGAGGATCTCCAGGGTACCTGGGGTGGCGATGCGGCGTTGAGAGTTTAATTAGTCGTCGCCCGAACCTATGCAAATGCACCGGAAATACAAAGGAATGACAAAAATAAACGATGTCATTCCCCTGTCGTGTCAGTCATTGTGATTCTTCCACACGCGAATCTCAAATTTTACCCCTTCGGTGCATCTCATCTTACCGGAAGACCGTCATTGTTGTATATCTTCATTATTTTTTTTAAGAATTTGAATGGCTGCCACTTCAAGGGTATCTCGAGAAGCGCGATGATATCGTGGTGGGACGTAGCAACAAATCAAAGGGTGGTGTGTATGTCCAGCGACCACCTCTCGTAGGAGACCCTCGAGGATGGATGATATCAAAAAAATATTGCACTTTTTGTCGTGGAAGCTATATATTTCGTGTCACAAATTCCATTCCTCGTCAGATCCGGTTTTTATACAAAGGCAGTCGATTGCAGTTTTTTTTTGAAGTAGGAAGTTCTGTTGTAGTCGTATGAATAAGAGAATTACCGTAGGGAGAGAGTACTTGAGATTAAAAATTTGGTTTACTTGTACTCGTTGCCCACTCTCTCTCTCTCTCGCTCCCTCTCTCTACCTTTTCGAAAGGGTTTTGATTATCCCTTCGATAACTTTTGTGTATAAAATCCCGTGCACAAACACACATGCACAAAGGCACATCTGGTATGTGTTGGACGTGTCCCGGATTTTTAGTTCATCGATATCTGGCTTTCAAACTGTGTGGTGGCGGATTAATTTTTTGGGGTTCCAAACTCAATAACAAGCATATTTTAATGTTGTTTACCCTCACCGTCTGATGAGGTATCCATTTTATGGGCCACGCTGGTTCGGTCGAAACACCTAAACGATAAGTAAGACGGGGTGATTGTTACTTGTAGAAAAAAGACGGAGAAAGAGAGAGAGACGTCCGAGACGGGCGGTACCCCAGTAGAAGATTACAGGTACCCGAAAAAAGGATAAAATGTTCATACTTTGTCTAAAAGGACTAAAAGGATGCCGAAATCATCGGAAGTATTTTACCATTTTGAACTAATGATGATTTAATCTCGTGAAATTCCAGGGTGTCATTAGCAAAATATTTACGAACTTTAAAAAAAATCAGTGCTTGTTTTTGGGTGTACGGGCGCCAGGGCATCTATTCTACTTCAATCTAGGAATTACAAACGAAGACGGTAGACTAATTTTCTAGGGGAAAAGGTGTAAAAATTCAAACCGAAAGTCGTAAAATTAAACCTAAAGAGGTTAAAAGGGAATTAAAAGAGAATTAGTTTCCTTCAGGTTCATCACGAAAGGTGCCAATTGCCGGGGATTACCCAGAAACCGATTTAAATAGGAATACAAATCGAAAAGAAAGTGTTCGTTAGTGGCAAACTGACGAGGAAAGCATGTGGGAAAAAGGTCGGTCGAATTGCTGCAAAGGGAACCTGACTTTTTCGTTCAGACAGGTCCAAGAACATTCAGAAAGAAACTATCATTTCGTTAGTTTGTTTTAGTAAGAACTAAACTTCTCGTTAGTTACACAATTCGATTTTGAATTACTTCATGACACGGACAAGTACTGGTAATTTGTTCAAATGATGAGATGCGCGAGTGTTACTACAGTGAAATACAAATGTTGTTTGAGATTCCAGTGTTCACGTAGTTAGTAGTTTGTATGCGGTCACACGCTAATAAAATTCACTAAAAGTTGTACACCTATGTCATGGATCAAAAAAAAGGGCCGTGGATTAAATTGACAGTAGCTGTTCTGTCTAAAATACCCAAAATGTTTACCAAAATTATCTGTCTAAGTATTTATTTATTCTTACTATTGTAGCTAATTATGTGTACACTATTCTGTATGCACATAGAATTAACACTAGTCAAATACTATCAAGTGGACGGTCGAAATGGAAAATAATTTTAACGGGAAATTGTAGTTGCATTCCGGGTCGGATGCAAACAAGGTGTAACCACATTTGAGCCGACTATTTAAATAATGTAATTAAGGAGTCGTAGCACGCATTTTATCGTAATAACCACTCACGAAAAAAAAAAAATAAGTGAATCAACTAAGAAGCAGGGCATTAAAAAAAAGGATCGGGGCTTCGGGCGAGAAAAATCAATGTAGATCTCATTCATGTAAAACATTTTTAATTAACGTTGGGAAGTGCGTTGAAAAACGTTTCGTTAATTAATGAATTCTTTAGATTTGAAGAAATGTCACCCATCGAAAGATGTGTCACACCTAAACGATTTCGTTTCTTTTCGAATGAGAAAATTTTCATTCATCATCTGCTCACGGCATCTGAAATCGAAGGTTTCGATCGGGCAGCCGGGCACGGTCGGGTGTCATCCTTGGAAATAAAAAGGAAGGCCATTAAACCCTTTCGAGAATGTAGAATGGAGCATCAAAGGAGGGAATCAAATTTCGAATAATGACTTTCTTTATAAAATCCGATCCGTCATTGTGAATGGTTCACTTTTACTAAGAACAACCGGTGTGTGTGTCTGTGTGTGTGAGGGACTATCTGTCTATGTGTGTGCGTTGACACCCCTCCCTCTTCCTCCCCTCCCTCGGGCAGACGCCCCGGGACAGATCCTTCCGTGTGCGAAATTTTCAAAAACAAGGTAGGAAAAGAATGAAGGAATCGTGTAGGTGAAAAGGAGTGTAAAAATAGGTATTCAAAGAGTTGCAAATAAGCCGTACCTTAAATTCAAAATGGACGAAAACAACAAAGCGCAGCTGCCGCAAGATGGGGAAAAAAAACCCTTTCATAACCAACTTTATCTTGGTTGTTTACCCAATTTCAATAATGTGGGATCTGATGCTCCTCATCTTGAAAATAACACAGTGTCGTAACCAGATTTCTTCCCCCTCGAGACCCTCTCCTACCCAAACTGGTTATTTAATATTTTTTTGGGGGGTTGAACTCGGACCCTGTGGACTACCCGCACGTATCCTGTGGACTTTCGGCCATTCATAACCCAGACCTTGAACGTTTCCGTGTCCGGCGTCTATACTTGCGTTAACAAATCCATTAATTAAGCGCTTCCCCGGGGATGATTACACTTTCGAGATCACATCCGAGGTTGAGAGAGGACGAAAGGTTCGGGGTTGAGTCCGGAGCCACTAAACACAAGGTCTCTCGGGTTTTCACTAAATAAGAAATCATCTCGAGACTCCCGTCCCAGGGTGGTCTATTGGAAATGGTAATTTTTTATTTTCTAATCGGTTCCGAACATCAGACACGTTTCGTTAAGATTTCTTGCTTCTTCCACGCGAACCGTCTACTCGTAAGTACCTAATAAAATTCATGTCGAGGAAGTAAACATTCGTTGGTTAACTTCAAGAGGAAACTGATAAAATCATTCATTCTTTACGTGTAGTAACACCGCATTAATGGGGTAATTGTGTGTGTTGGTACAATGCTGAATTTCCATTCCCAACTGGTAGTGCACGTCAAATTTCTAAGTAAAACAGAAATTAAATAATTGTTGGTTACACATATGCCACAAATGTAAGTATATTGTACAATGTATAAGTAGTAGAGTAAAATTGTGCAGTATATAATTAAAAATTACTAATCATATAAATTAATAATGAATCTTGAAGAATGGAAGTAGATGGGTACACAAAGGTATGTGTTGTAGATAACTTTAGATGTTGCTTATTAATGATTCAATAGAGTAACAGTAGTGTGCTGTCTGCGGTTGTGTAGATGTCGATCGTTGTGTTGCTGTTGTAACATCTGGGTCTGTGTTATTATTTACATAACTTTTACATGATATTTACCGCGATAAAATAGCGAGTAACGTGATTGCTCGTGTCACTTCATATCGATAGATTACGACGGCTTGTTTAAATAATTTTTTTTTCGGGGGGACTCAGCATTACTCGGATTAGAAGGTAAGTTCCTCGGACAAAAACCAAAATTTTGGCGTTTCGATCCAGGGCTCTCTCGAACTTGTTTAGGAAAGTCGGAGTCGAGTCTGTAAGACGGGTACAAATTTTTTCCAGGTACAAAAAGAAGGAACCTTGTTTTCGTTTAGGAGCATACACGAGGAGTTCCCATGCGAAGTGATATAATAATTTATGGGGAATCAAATAAAAATGTCCGCGTCGTGCATCTCTTTCGGGGGAAAGCGGTCCAAATTGGGACGACGAATGCTCGCAGAATAAAACGAACCGGTCGGCCGCCGTATTATGTTTCCAATTGCATACACTCGAACCTGAAAATTTAGTAACCAGTCGGAGGAGACGGACAAATGGGAATCGAATCGGAGCATCAGATGGACCGACATCGATCCCAATCTCAGATCTCAGATCTCATCTCAGTAAGGAAAATGATGCAAACACAAAACGTGGATGTTCGACCAAGAAATATGGTCCGACTGGTGCAGGAGCTCTCCCAGACTCTCCTCCCTCTTCGTCTTCGGATGGACAAGACGAATGATTTGACTCGCACATTAAGTGGTTGAAATATTTCCGTACCAGAATTTGGTAGCAAATGTAAGAGTCGCACCGATTCGGTTGCCCAACATTAATAGAAGTCGTTAAATTGTAGAATTATGACAATAGAATTGAGTTTGGAATCCATCTTGTTATTTTATTGTCGAACGCTTTATTAGTTAATTGTTGGAGAGTGGTGCAATGGGAGCAGAACAGAAACAGGTATAACGAATTTATAAATAGCTCCGTCCATTCAGGCCTCGTGAAAGAGAAGTGACACGGATGAGGTTAGGCGCCAGGTTTAAATTTAAATATTTCGTGGGGAGACACGGAGTGAAACTGCTCGAGAACGGCCACGGTGAAACGTCGTTGAGGATTCAGGTAGGGAAAGGTAGCAAGGAAAAGCAACTGTTTATTTCCTAACCTTAAAAACGGCATGGTGGAACAAGGCACTTGATTCTTTGAGGGTATTCAGTGACCCGTACCTGTGCAACAGCGAGCCCTATGACGCAGTCCCCAGGTACTCAACAACCTGAATTGGTTGAGCGTTTCAAGACCGATATCACATGGTTAAATTAAGTATCGAGTTCTGGTAGACAGGAAACGATTAGCCGCGGTTCGCCAGTTTTCCAACTATTTGCCGGAAGCAGTAGATAGACTCGTAAGAAAAGGAATATATAGGCCATGTTGGCGTACGCAAAACCCCCGAATGTTGAGGTCACCAACGTGCACGTGTGCGTGTACGCAAGCGTTTATTTGTCTTGTCCTCCACGGAAGGGTGCGTGTTGTCAGTGTCAGCTTATGGTGTCGAACTTTTCCTCCCCCTGACTTCCTGTTTGTGTTTTTCCCCATTCCGGAAATTATGAGTATTCAGTGGAAACATTGAGGGTGTTTGCGTTCCTTCGGTGCTGGGTTCTTTTTAGCTTTCAGGAGTTGCTGAACGGGAAACTAATTTGTTCGGTGATTGAGCCTTGTAACAAACTGTCTTCTAACCGAAGGGTAGGTGAACCTTTCATCCCCTGTGTGAACCGTACCGTGATTAACGACAGAATACCACATTGTTTTGGAATTCATCGGAACTGTCTCAATCAGTACGTGTACACTACCCGCAGAATAACATTCTAATGACCAGTCAAAGTTTTCCGTTTCCTGTCACCGGTTGTGTATCAGGGTGTTACGCCAAATGACTTCCAACCAGTAAATATCTGAACTTTAATTGTACAAACAAAACAAAAATTTCATGTCGAAGTTCCAGAGTGTATTGTAACTGTTCTCCCAGACGAAGCAACTTCTTACGTCCAAATAATAAATAAAACAAGTACATTTCCAATATAATTTATATTGCCGTTATATATATCGAACTAATATGCACAAAAATTGGTGGGTAGTAATCAACTATAACAATTGAAAATTACTAGTAAATTGCATAGTCTTGTACTGTTTATTTCTTCTTTCTCTCTCTGTTCAGCTATAAAATTGCAGTAAAGTAGAGTATGAAAGTTACGCGGACATATATGGCCCTTTGTATGCCAATTTTTATGTTTCTTTCATCAGACGTCCAACTCTGAAGTGTCTCGAAACTTGTTGAACAGTGGATCTTCCAAAACTCCTCCGTCCTGAAATTCAAAAGAAATTCTATTGTAGTAAATTTGTAACAGAAGTTAAAGGAACTAGTAGAATAGATGGTAGAAATAAGTTGCAATTCAACAGATGAACCCACCAGCTTAATGTTATTGACCAAGAGAACTGCGGTTTGTTCGTCTTCTTGTGTGAGGTCTTCCGTCGGATTGTCCACCATCAAATATGTTTCCTTGTCACCGTGAGCCGTTTTCGTGTGAATCATCAGACCTGAAGCTTGCCTGTAGCTTTTACCACAAATCAGGCACAGGTGTGGTTGCTGGCGATGGACCATATTGTGTTTGTAGAGGGATGAGTACTCCGTGAAACGACGTCCGCATTTCTAATAGAAACAACATTTATATATGAGTTTCCGGGGGGCTTCTTGTTCTGGACATGACTACTTGACAGCTACTCACTTCCACAGAACACACGTATGGCTTCTCTCCTGAGTGAATCCTCATGTGATTCCTCTGATTGGTGACCGATGCGAATGTTTTATCGCAGTTTGGATAGGTGCATTTGTAGGGTCTCTCACCCGTGTGTGTCCTCACATGGACCTTACAAATGTTGCACGTGGTGAACGACCTTCCGCAATTTGGAATGGGACACAGAAACGGTCTTTCCCCTGAAATTCACAAGTGTCTCTTTTGTAAAAACTATGTCACGGCTAGAGTGAGTAAAGTAACAACTTCTCACCGGTGTGGGTGCGAATGTGTTTTTGCAGGTCACCCGAGGTTTTGAATCCTTTTTCACAATTCGCATGGTTACAGGTATAAGGTCTCTCTCCGTTGTGGGTGCGAAAGTGTGTTTTCAGGCCGAAACCTGTTGAGAATGCCTTGTTACATCCCTCGACGGAACAGCGAAACGGCCTGTCTCCCGTGTGAACTCTTAAGTGTACCTAAAAAGGAAACATCACACTCATTCTTGTAGTACTCTACAGTACAAAGCTTACTGGCACTAAATATTGTGTACATTAATGTTTTTTCTAGCCTCAAACTACTAGGCTTCGCTGCCGTATTTTTATGTGTATTTATTTCTTTTACATTGACTTTCATTAACATTTGAAAAAAATTAAATCTAATTACTTGGCTTGTTACAACAGGTTATTGAATTAAACACCATAAGCGATTGCAACAGATATACCACACAGATTTTACCTTCAAGTGATGAATACTTGAGTAACTTTTATTACAATTTTGGTAACTACACCGAAAACCTTTGCTCTTTTCTTGCTTTTGTTCTGTCACGACCGGTGCCACTTCTTCCACTTTCTCTTCAATTTCAATACCGTTCGTACCTTCCGAATTGTTACTTAATAATGTTCCGACATACACGACATTTCCATTGTAGAGTCTGATGGGTGTGTACACCTCGTTTTTAGCACCCGTTTTGGACGTTTCCAAGAACGCGGTCGTACCATCTGCGAGTTCTATTATTTGACCGGCCGGATAAATTTCGGAGTCCTTGTCGTCGGATTTTAAATTACTGCTGTCAGATAAACAGCCGGTTAGTTCTTCTTTCGACACATTGAACTTGCCCGTTTCTAAGTCGATCTCTTCATTATTCACGATGAATGTCTGACAGTCCGCGATTACGTTTGCGGAACCTTCTTCATCTCCAATTATCAAATCCTCCTTGTCTTTCTTAAATGGGTTCGATTGATCCTCAGCCAAGCCCGGGTCTTCACTTAACTTGTTCAAATAAATTACAGTGTGATTCTGGTCCTGAACCAGCAGAGGAATTGCTATATTTAAATAGACTTGATCCATTTTCCTATTTGTACCTTTCTAGTACCACATTTAAGATTCTGAAAAAATAACAAATAAATGAGAAAGAATTTAGTAACACCCAGAGGTTCAGTAGTTACATACTTACTATAAATAAAGTCAGTTATTTTTACTTTTCTACAGGAAAGGCTTTTCTTGTGTAAGCGTACTCTGTAAAAGTAAAGTAAAGAAAATATTCTTAATATCCAGATCTCATGTTTCATTGTACCAAGGTGGTTAATTTCTTGCAAATTAATCTTATTATGTGGGTTCTGTGATGATTTTCGGACCATGCATTACACTTCAAAATGCAATATCCCTAAAGGAATCACAAAAGTTTAAGTCTCCTACAATTTTGTGACTACTTCAAATTCAACCTAACCTAAGTTGGCATCATGTTATCTCAATATGTGAGTATTAACAAAATAATTGTGTAGTCAAGCTCTGCACTACTGAACCTGTGAAAAAATAAAATAATAAGACCAATTCCTGTATTTTAGAATGAAAGTGACAGACTTTGTGATTTATAGAAGTAGTCAAGGATAGTTCTCTATCAATATTGCTTAACAAGAAACATCTGTTACAGGAGATTAAAAATTTTCTAAAATGCACATTTTATACAAAGTACAATTTTGCTTAAAATCTGATGCTTGAAAACCCAAGTTTTTTATTTTGCCATGTATTGAGGAGAAGTGAAGCACCTCTGATCAGACAATTGGGATTATGTAAACAAAACAAATTTCCAAATTCATTTGGGATCAATATTTAGTGTACACATCAACTGAATAATGAAATTATTGCCAAAAATAACTCGGCATGTGGCAAAAGACAGCTTTCAGAGTGTGTTAAGTAACTGTGCCATAAATTAGAGCCGTTCCAAATGCACAAATGAGGGAAAATACATATTAAAAAAAAAAAGAAAAACGTCAGGTACATAGAAAACAAACGCTGTGCTCAATAATAATAATAAGTTCAAAATGATTAACCATATGAATTCAATAAGGAGAATGTAAATATTTTTATGAAACGCGTACCTTGTTTACCCAAAACTGTTTTGTTTTCGTCGAGCAGTAGACGGAGATCCGTAGACTTGTAAAAAAAATGGGGAATTTCATCGCGAATTTGTTTTGTTCCGGAAGACGGGGCGAAGTGTCTCCATTCCGTCGTGGCATTTGACCGTTCGTGGCACGACGGCGAACGGAATTTCCGTTAAAATTTTACACGTTTTTACTTTAATTCATTATAAATCGGATGCAAATTCATTATAAATCATGTGAGTTGTCATTTTTTTTATGATTTCGTGCTTATTGTCACACCATTATGTGTGACTGCCATATAGATTCGCCTGCGGCGGTTTACAGTTTGTCGAACGTCGACATTCCAACAAGAAAACTCAACGGTTTTTTCTCATGAAAATTTTTTTCCTTCATAAAAATGAGCCGAGACGAAATAACTACCGTAATTTCTAAATATTAATGTCTAATGGCAAGTAGCATTATACAACTTATTGTGATGAGTTGTAATTTCATAGGTTAAAAATTCAAATGAGTCTTTTTCGAGACAAGTACAATTTTATAAATTCAGTGCTATCGACTTGGGTTGTTGTTTTCCTCAGCGTCTAGTAATTTAAGAAAATGTGTCGCCTGATTGTGTGATTAACCGGACGAAAGAATGATAAAATGGAAACGGTTCATGCGAATGGCGATGTATTTAACCTAAGGAGAAAAGCATAATTTTCGACATTCGTCCAAACATCTGAAAGGATAACTTGGTAGAGTGACTGCGACTTACTCCGACGAAATGCCAAATTCTGGTGATAAATTAAATTATCTGTTTAAATTCTTATGACTGTCATCAACTTCGAGTATGAAGGTTTGCTGAAGGTGTTTCAGCCCAAACATCTTTTGTTTTGCACGAACAATACTGTAACCTTCTTGTCTTTGGGTACCCACCAGTGTTGGGTTAGGTCTTTGAGCGAATGACCCCAGGTACGTTTCATCGACATTCACTTTGTTTACAGTTCTCTTTAATTCTATAAGAATCAATATTGAACATATTCCTTTTCTTAGGGAACATCCATTAGAGAGGTTCATTCAGTCTCGGATATTATATCTGAGCGAAATTTGAGATTCATTCTACGTAGAACCTAAATATAACGCGAATCAATCTGTATGAAATGTTATCACTTCGATTTATTGTTAGTATCATTGTCGTGTTTCGTGTTGGTGGTCCCGCGGTTGCAAAATACTCATCCGGGGAAGACAATGAGACGACAGAAGAATGGGACTCTTCTTCAGAAAGTAAGTGATGAAAGTAGTTGACAGTTGGTTCTGATTTGGATTGTGATTTGCTTGATTGGTATTGTTCTATTTGGTATTTAGCATATGCACGTTCATGTCAATTGTGCATTTTAATTTAACAGTTGAGGACCATTGCTTAACACCCAGCGGAACCCAAGGAATTTGCCGGAAGATCATCAACTGCAAACTCCTTCTCCGGTTTCTTATAAAGAACAAATCGAAACCTAATTCTCGGGTGATTGATTTCCTTCGAAGATCTCACTGTGGTTTTGATGGAATTCACCCCGTTGTTTGTTGTCCTCTACTAAGTGGTTCCGAAGAAAGCCAAGGACGAGTAAATTTGGTAAGGTGACACTAACATGTTTGAAATTAATTTTTGGTCATTAATATAACCGCGAACACATACCGTGGATGGTACTCGTAAAGAAAATATAATTTGTCAAAATAATGCTATCTGAACCACCAAAACGTTTAGTATGAAGATGTAGAAAGATCTTCTAAATACGGAATTGTTACCGGATAACCCTTAAACGGATTACATGTGTTTGAAACATATTTATGTATTCAACAAATCAATGAAAATAAGTAAATTTGAATAAATAAATTACTCCTTCCTTGGTAGAATCAATTCTGCAATTTCACGTCATCAATGTACATCAAGGCAGGACATTTGAAACAGTGGTTGCATAACTTGTCTCTTGTGGACATGTGCAGTACAGCACAACTGTAGTAGAGTTACTTGTACAGGTCATGAATATTAATATAATGTGCATACAGCGATACGCATTCATGTTCCGAACCGACTAAAAAATGAGAGAAGTTAATATTTATTTTTCTTACCATCTAAAAGTTACGTTATTTTTTCCTCCACAGAAACAAGAATTCAATAACACAAATAAGACGGAACTAACATGCGGGTTAATTTCGAGTGCCAATAAGATTGTTGGAGGAAGCGCTGCTGGCTTGTCTGAATTTCCTTGGATGGCTCTTATCGGTTACGAGACAAGTAAATACTTGACAAATTTTGAAAATTTATATCGCAGTAGAATAAGCATTGCTTTCGTAGTAACAATGTGCGACCTGAAATTTATTAAACACTTTTAATAATTGTTTTGATAATACAAAATAATACTTTCAGAGCACGGACTTCAGTACCGATGTGGAGGATCACTCGTAAGTTCTCATTACGTCCTTACAGCTGCTCATTGCGTCTCCACTCTCAAAGAAATATCCCCGTAATTAATAATAGTATATTAATTTTTTGTATAGATATTAAAATGAAATGTTTTCCGAGTTAACATATTTGGAACATTTTGTTTTCTAGGAAGACCGTAAGACTTGGCGAACACAACATGCTTACCGAAGAAGACTGCGAAAACGGGTTTGGCTGTGCACCACCACCTGTTGACATTCCAATACACAAGGTTATTCCACATCCGGAGTACTCTAGGCCGAATTTAAGAAACGATATTGCATTGATCAGATTGGCGGAAAAAGTAAAATTAGGAGAATGTATGTCCATGTGAATTTATGTTTTTCGTAGATCAAATTACAGAATATAAATTTAATTTTAAAGATATGCTTGCTTCAAACTTAAAAGCAATCGCATACAATTTGTGCAAATTGTAAGAAAGTTCTGGAAGTGTGATTAGCCCCAAAAATTTTTTCGTTAACTGTTACGTGTCAGGTATTTTACGGACTGAAAATTGTAACGGAAGAAATAATTGTGCAGTAAAAAAAGTACAAGGTTAGAGTGGGATCCGAGCTTTTCACCTTCACAAGAATTGCTAAGCAATTTGGTTCCCTTCGCTGGGAATACTGTTTACATTTCTAATGATGCACTGTCATTTAGTCAAAAAAAAAATAGTTTTACTTTTACAAGTTGAAGATTTTTTTCTTCTAAATATAACATTTGTCTAATTGCAGTCCAATGTGCAGAAGATGATTTGTCAGAGAGTCAGGGACTTTCATCCCAACTGTCTGTTTTTCTCCATTCATACACTTCAACTCATTAATTTTGTTTTTAATTATTTATGTTTTTTTAACAGTGCAACTGTTATTAGTAATTGTACATAATAATTCAAGTTGGTTTATAAAATGAAGAGAGCCCCAGGCACCTTAGAAGATGAGAAGAATTTCGTGTGGGGCGCCAATCTCCTCCGGGTTTGAAAATAGGAATGTAACTGTAACAATAATAGTTAAAACGTCTAGTTTCTATGATTTGATTATTGCTTTTTATACTTTCAGTTATTCGACCGATCTGTCTGCCTTTAAATGACAGTCTCGACAAAAGGATTTTACAAAAGGAAAAAGCGATTGTCACGGGGTGGGGTACCACCGAAACAGGTAAATATAAATAGTAAAATAGGCAACGGATTGAATTATTGTACTTTTACCTTGTTGGATTAGCTCGTTACAAGTGTGAGTGACTAGTTGCATTTATTGTTGGCAATTAACAATGTGTGCATGTTCGACACGCACCTTAATTTTTCGTTCCCATTGTGTCGTTAAATGAGACTTACCATGTTTCATTAGATGTCACTGATCTTCTTTTTACATGAAGGCATCAGGAGTCATGTTCTTCTAAAGGCAACCCTGCCCATTGTCTCACGGCCCGAATGTTTGCGAGCATACAAAAATAAAGTACCCATCACAGACACCCAAATCTGCGCCGGAGGTGAAGCTGGCAAGGACTCGTGCAGCGGAGACAGCGGTGGTCCCTTGCAGGTAATTGAACTCAATCATCTAGGAGAACCTGCCTATGTCCAGAAAGGCATCGTTTCCTTCGGTCCAAGAAACTGCGGAACCGAGGGAATACCTGCAGTTTACACGAGAGTCTCACGCTATGTCGACTGGATTTTGATGAATTTGAAAAATTGACATCGGACGTCAGAAGTTGAAACGAAACTTCTGTAGAAAGCAAACTGTTTTGAAACTTTCTTTTAAATAACATTTTAGGTTACGTTGAATCAGAGGGATTTTTTTATTAAAATCTAGTTATGAAAACCTACAACTTAGATTTGAGTACAACTTAAATTAAAATTTCGTATGTAATATTAAAACACTTACAGAATAATTGATATTAATCCGAGGGTTGTGGGTAACGCAAAATGAATTATTTCATTCTTAATGCAAATAATAATTTGTTCGTAACACAAACAAGTTCAATTTCGTTTTGAAATTTATTAATCCTGCAGTCAGTAGTAGTTGGGAATTAATTAAAATGGTTCCATTACGTCGGCAATTGTAAAACATTTTAATTCAATCGAGTGAAGAGACGTAATTAATTCACCGACGGCATTGATATAATTAAGTTAACGCCGAGTTATTTATATAATTTTCCTTGGACCTGCGAAAATCCCTCAAATAATTTATGTAAACAAAAACTAAAGAGGATTAATTGAAAACTATTTGTTAATTCTTGTGTTAGCAAATCTTCTCTTGACGGTTTTGACTAATGGTGGCCATATATAAATTTTTACAATGAGTAATTAAATGTCTTCTGACGCTGCAAATGGTTTCGACCGTGGTACCCACGAGCCAGGAGTCCAGTCGATTGCCCAGGCCTTCACATTCGAACCAAACCAAGATTTTCTGGTGAAATTCTTCATCTGCCTTTGGGAAGGTAGTTGACGTTGTGCTTTGACCCTTACTTATTACCACTTTTACCTGGTCCTTTACCACTTTATTACTTCTCATTCTTCAAGTTCGCCCTGTTATATTTAACTTGTCGACTTTGTGTCATGTCAACCGCGTTCTGTCGCGTCCCATGGTTTCATAATCGAGACACAGGCTTTTCATTATTAATAGACCAGCTTTTTCGAGATGTCCATTTAGTTGCATTTGTGTATTTGATTGTATTTTGATGTTCAGATAATTACTTCACGGGTTGTAACATATAACCATGAATTCTTTTGCGAGCGAGTTTCACGTCAAAGTTAATAAGATGAATAACTTCTTTTCAAAAACTATCTCGGTAGCGTAATTAATTATTATTTTTCGTATTCAGTTTTTCGGAGAGTATCGGAAAGGCGTGTTTGTAGATATTGAGGTTTATCTGCACTTTCGGTAAAAGCATTTAACAAGTCACGCCACCCAAGCGTGCCCACCGCCAAACGAGCATCCACTGACATTAAACATCCTAAATCATTCGGGTGGTACTGACCGCCAGGTGTTGCCATCCTTAAAAACCACAAAGTAAAGATGGGAAATAAAACGGAGTAAAGTACGAGTCCTAAATCTAATGAGTAATTAATACCTCATACTCGTTCCGATGCATTTTCATACGATTTTTATAGCTCGCTATAAAGTCCCGGTCGACCATCTGTGACGTTGCCAGGTTCGAAACCAATCGGAATTCAGGTTTTCATTCGGTTCTCCTTCCCTGAGCCTGACACACGGTCACACCGGTGCTTTTTGTACCTTTAGAATTAGTAAGGTCGTTGCCACCTGTTCAGAGGCGTCAACAAAGGATGCGGAGGATTTCATGAACGTCGCAGAGAGATCTTAACCCATCGTAGAAAAAAAAACTAAATTTTTAGTGGAAATGCAACAGCGACGTGTAAAAATCTAGGATTTTATTTATCCGTAGCGTAATATCACGATATTGTACTTTTACCTAGATTTACTACAATTTATTAGTACCAGGACAGTTGTGATTATTTACGTTAAATCTGTATTAAGGCTGCATCATTCATTCAATTGTAATTATTAGTGTTCTCATTTACATTTATTTTATTTTTTATTGTAATCTTATTTAGCGGAAGACATTTCCTCATATTTCTTCTAATTCCCTACAGAGCAATGCATGTACATTACCATTTCCTTCCTCACGTCGTCTATGACTCGTGGTTACGTGTAACATTTCGATCATTTTTCATTAGTAACTCAGTTACCCGTCCTCGAGAGTGCTCATTTGTGTAATATTTGTCCCACGTAATTTCTTAATTCGGTGTAATTACACGAGTTTTACGGTTGGAAGGAATCAGATTATGAATGGTCATCGGTCCATGGCACAATATGAATTTAATCGATACGACAGTTACTTAATTTGTACTTGGGGAGTAGAAATGGATGTTCCCGACTTAAACATTTTTCATCCGTTTCATTCCGATCGTTCCGCGCTCTGAGTTTTCATTACTTATTTATTACTTAATTTATTAATTATTTATTAATCGGTTATTACGAAGTACCGTTTCGTAAGACCAGAGTAATTTTCTCGCTCGGGATATTTTATTTTTATTTTTTCTCGTACGAGCCGGGATTGGTACGATCCGATCCGTTAAATACATTTCCCGGGCTTCATAAGTCTGAGTAATTAAGTTGGAAACATAAAACGATTAAAATCGGATGCGATCGTCCGTCGTCCGCGAATAACGGATATTTATGTAATTTCCAATTGGGAAACCTATGGATTAACTAAATTTGGACACGGCGAAACTGTTAATAAAACGGACGCGACTTAAATGCTTACACGCCCGGGAACTTTATGTATCGAGCCATCGCATAATTTCGCATCTTATGAGTCAGACAGACGAGGTTTTCAGCTGTGATTCTTCGTATCTTCCCTACGCCCCACAGGTTCAGGTACCAATATGTGAAAACGTCGGACACACTTGTTGAACGGATGCGTATATAATTTTCTATTTGTAATGTATTTGCTATAATATTACGAATTACTGTGCTGGAACTGCGTGTAAGACACCGTTACTTTTCTCTGAAACTGATTAAATCTCTTAATAATCGCTGTCATCCTGTGCAAATGTCAAATTTTTATCAGTTTTAATCCGTAGATAAATGATAATAGGTACATAAGTTCGAGTACCGTTAAAGGTGCACCTATTGAGTGTCACAAACTTATGTAAGAAACAACGTTACGAATGTATGTTTAATTACACGGGAGTATCATTGTTTGCTCGCTTTAAAAGTTGGTTATTTATCATTTTGCAAAAACGAAAGAGAATGTAACAAGTTACTATTTTGTAACAAGTAACTATTTTTTAGTATTATAAGCTGTAAAAGAGATTTATTCAAACGGCCGGCTTCTGTAGAGTCGTTCTCATCCTTGTTTTATTGTGTCACGTTTCTTACTTACTCACGTTTATTACTCCTTGTTTTAATACTAATATAACTGGTCGAACTTGTATTTTCAGGTTCTAGTTTTCCCCGAGCATTCTCTCCCTGTGGGTAGAAGAAGGGAACTCGTCGAAAGTACCCCCCGACTCAGTCAGACAGTACCAGAGTTGACCAGACTGTGAGAAGCGGAAGAAACGTGACAGAAACAGCAACTGGTACCGCACAGGTATTTGTCTTGTGTCCTTCGCCTCCGTCTCCCTACTTGACTAAGTAACTGTAGCATGAATTAGTCAAAAAGTACAATTACCGGATATGGACGTGCCGGAAGACGGGAATTGACGCGAACTAAGAAAATGAATTGCGTCGATCTTGGAATTTTCTGCTTCGGTAACGGGTTCCCTGTGAAATTTAGGGTTTTCTGTGGGAGAAGGGACATTTATTTCGGGTGTTGGTGAGTCAGGACAAAGGGGACCTCCGCTAAATGACGTCCAGGTTTGATAAAAGTATAACTAGAGACTGTTAAAGATCACATAACAGAATAATTGACGTCGTTATGTTTTTTTTGTGTACGGTGTTTAAGTAGTTGACGAGTAGTTGTGTCCAGTTATCGGAGGCGCTTACCCTTACCCTAAGAAGTTTGATGAGTACCCGGAGGTGTTGTGATTACCGGTATTTTCGATTCTTCCTGGGTAAAATTTGCTATGTAAGTATATCGTGCACGTGGAACGAATTGCCACGATTCAAATCGATTGTGATCGATTTGAGAAATATTTGAGTACGAAAATGGAAGTAACGGATCCGAGCTGAGCCACCAATCAGAGCGGTGATTTATTGGAGGTACTCCCTGTGAGAAGCGATGAGTGGAATTATTGAGCGAACAGTAGGACTCAAAAGTTTTATTTATTTTAGGCTTCACATAGTCGGATGTTACCCGCTCAGATAATCATACCAATCGTCTTCGAGCTTCAGAACTATCGTGTAGTAGTTGTAGGCCTCTGTTCAGGTGCGAGTTTTTTTGTTTACGGCCTTATAATTGAATACCACCGCAATGACTGCACTTTTAAATGAATCAAATTGTAGTTGTAGAGAATGTCAAATTATGGCTTTGTCGCGGGTGCCTTCCCAGGGCGCGGATCCGGACACCTCCGAACGTACCCGTTGCCTAGGCAGAACCATTGTTCTGTTAGTGACATGCTAATTAGTATGAAGTGTAACTCCTAACGAATTTCAATGTTCTCAGTTGTGAACATTGATCGTTAACCGGTGTGTTAAACTTCGGGGTCACACACTGATACAGTTGCAAAAGATTAATAGGGAATAGTTTGGCTTTGGTTCAGGTCACCCGAAATGCTAAAAACCAAATAATGTTTAAAAACTTTAGGTTCTTCGTGGTTTATCATGTCATCTTGGTGGCGTATTTTGGAGTTGGGTTACGTCCTGCATTTAAATTATTTCTTTCTGTTTTTGTGCTGTTTAATTCCAATATGCCTCCTATTCTCCTCCAGGAAATTATATTTTAATTTTTCAAGTAGTTTTCAGTGAACATCTTAAGTGGTGTTTACCTTTAGGCAAAACAGAGAGTCCTACTCAAAATTTTTGAATCAAATCGGTGTGTTAATGTGTGAGGTTACTTTTGAAGTCTAAGTTGTACTGTTAATGTAAGAATTTTAGTCCGCAATTTTAGGACTCTTATTGCATCGGTCAAAATTTTCAGATCTTCATTTCAATTTCATCGGACTGCTTTTCAGTTTCATCACAGAAAAATCCTTAACTTTTGCCAAAACCACTTTTTAGTGAATACAAAATATACATGTTTTGTATTTATATTTATATTTATATATTTGTATTATAGTTTTTAAGCCAGTTGTTAATTAAGATGTAGGGATATGTTGCATCCATTCATTCATTGATAGGTAATGAATATTACCCATTCACCAAAGTAATTGCAACAATTGAATTTTTAACTGGAGAAAGAATTACGTAAAATTATATACTATAAAGGGAATAATTACTTGTATCGCGAACACAATAAAATATATCGAAAAAACGTATAGAATGAGGATTTGTAGAACTTTATAGGTAGTGCCAAAGAACGGGTATTGCTAGAGTGATGCCACATGATACTATTTAACTTGGATTGTTGTATATAACGTGTGTCGCGATTACTTATCTTGAGGGTTAGAATTTCCAAATGCAACACATGTTTATTCGCAGACCTTTTGTTACTAAAGTGCAGTGAAGTCTTACTGCATTAATCAAACAAACCTTCAGGTATAGGCTCGACTTGTACGTACATGAAAATTCGAGGTTACGCTTCTTTTGATTTATTACAGGTGGCAGTGGTACTGTCATGTCCATGTTGTTGAATATTAGTCAAAAGTTTGGAAGAAAATGAATTTCGCCAGTGGGTTCGCTGAATGGGCGGACCCTTGAACATCATCGTCCAGGAGGTAAGTGAAGCGTCGTTTAAAATCACCTTCCAGGTTCGCGTACCTGCACGAGATACTCACTTCTGGAACTGGGCGAGCACTCGGTTCCGTTCAAACCATTTTCAATGAAGGTTTCAGACGAATTTTTTTCCTCTCGTTCTCTTCTACCATGTTTCTTTCTTTCGGCCGGGTTCCGATGGCAGTCAGTCGCATTTGAGATCTCGTGAGAAGTACCCTCAACTAGTACTCTGTTTCGAGTTTCGAGTGTATTTGAAGTTCGACCGGCGTTTTGTCTTCGATTCTCTCTCTCTGAACCATAAATTCAGATTGAGATGAGAAAGTTTCTCGTTTGTGTTTAGTATACTCGGTAAAGAAACAAACTCGAATTGTTCTGGTGAAGAGTGCGTTTGCCAGGTGATGGGTGATGTGTGATAAATTGGAAGAATAAACAAAAAATTAGGATTCAAGATGGACCCCAACAGGGTGCATAGATTTGGAAAGTCGGGTTATAGAAATAACTACATGCCACAGATTGCACGGCAGGTATGTTCAAGTATTGGTTTTTTATTTGCTTCCGACTGGGAGCACCTGTTAGAAGAACACCTGTTATAGCGTATGGTTTGCGGCGTTATATACAAAACAGAACATGCAGAGCCTGAGGGTTGTTTGTCTGAAGGTTACGCTTACTCTCGTGTTGGCCATTCAAGTTAAGCTAATACTGATTTTTAAAACTGAATATTGCTACAAATTATACGTAACAACCAAAAACATAATTCTGACAATTAGTTGATGTAACTCAAAACGTAAATGTTTCGGCGTATTTTCTGGCAGGTCCTTTTAACTCAAGTACATAAGTAGTAAAAATAATGGAAATGCGGTCGAAAAGTACGAAAATATTAAAGGTCAAACTGTTGATAATTTTCTGTTTGGACACTAAATTTACAATCCGTTAGGTAGATTATTTTGAAGTAGTACAATTGCAGTTATCGAATCAAATTCGAATAATGATATTTGTCGAGTACACCCTGAACTCGTGCAACGACCACGTGAGACCGGTCTAAAATCCCTGAACTCGTCCCTGGTTGCCGATGATCTTGGTTTTTTGTGCACGTAAACTTGAACTTGAAAGTCGTGTCGTGGACTGTATTAAAAACGTGAGTTTTCATAATATGTGGTCACGTCAAAGTGTTAATATTGAATCACCGGGTACAGTATTTTGAAGAGTCAGAAACAAATGTAGGAGCAGACTTAAAACCTGACGCAACGTTGTGCCTTATTTATTAAATGCATTTATGGAAATATTTGACGAAAAAATCTACTTAATTGTTCAGGTTCAGAAGTTTGTGGTTGTTCAAATGTTGGGATAATTAAATACCTAGTTTATATTTATGTGTAGGTTGATATGTAATACATAAATATATGTAAATGAATGAGGTTAGATGTTGCATGGAAGAGTAACAAATAATGTATTTATATATTAGGGCTAAAATATTGCAGCGGCAGATTGAGTTTTGCCTACCATTAAGCAAGAGTATGTATAGTAATAAACTTATAAATTATCACGTTAATGTAACTTTATTGTAATATTATATAGCACATACATAAAGGTGAATTTTTAGTAGTATTTAAAACTTGAAGAATTATTCTATTTTATACAAAAGTGAAATTAAACAAAAAAATTCTTTTTAGAGTATCTCATTATGTGTATAAATATTGCTCTTCTGGTTGTGGCGTTTTGTGGTTCTCTTTCGCGCCTCTTCTATACAACAGTTTCTCACTTTCTGTGTATCACTCGTTCTATAACTTGGGCGGTCGATCGATTCTTTTTAATGTATGTTCTTAATCAAAGGAACACAATTTTCAGGCCATTAAAAATTTCATAAATGGACATGCAGAGGGAAGATGGGTGGGGACAGGTTAGAGTGAACTACCTTACTACCTTAGTAATCTGAGATTTGCAGGAGGTACGAGGTATGAGGCTCTCACTATTTCTAATTTTAGGCCGGCTAAATTATAGGTTCGATCTTGGATTTTTTTATAGCATTCAGTTTTTTTTAGCTAAATTACAGCAGTTCCGCTTTTTCGGTTTTCGGAAAATCGCAGCCCGAGGATGTGTATCGTAGGCCTTTCGGATGAATGATACTCCACGGGTCAGACGAGAAGACTAAAGCAGACAGAAACAATAATGACATGCCGGGGAAATAGGTGAAACTCGCGTTGGTGATGGATTTATTTCCTAAAGTTTCTCTGGTTCGTCTTGTGTTACGACCGCCGCCATTTGAAGTTTCTTCCCGATTAAGGTGGTATTGTACCTGAAAAAAACATGAAATTCTGGCGCGACGAAATCTTCGGTGGGCACGACTCAGGTTGAATGAACTATTTTTCTTCTTCTTAATAAGATCCGAGCGACGATCAGGGCGCTTAGTAGTTGTCATTTAAGTCGTCTACGTTCGTGTGTTTTCTTTTTCTTTTACTTGTAGCAACTTCATCACCAACAACAACGAACAATTTAAATTTCTTTATAGTTATTTCTTAATCCCTTATATTTCGGGTTCAGGCTTCGTTCTCAATGCTGGTCTAATCAGTTGTTCTAATTCGGAGGCAACCATGAGGGAGAAATAGAAACTTGTCATATCAGAATCTTGTTTTCAGTGATGATGCAACTAAAATTCGTCATATTCGGTTGGAATATGCTGGTTGTCGCACTCGTACACTGGTGGTAACCTGTGGGAGACTAACTAATATTACAAAAATCGAACTATTTCGCATTGGAAAGTAACATTCGAGGTCCCGTACTGGTAGTGTTTCAAAATGGTCCCAATAAAATTCATATTCAAATTCACATTTCAAGAAGCTCTTACCACTTGGAGGTTTGTTAAACGTTCACACTGGCAAGTATCGAAAACTGGTGGCGAAAAAGACGGTATGTTACGGTAATAAGAAATCGAATTGACTCGCGCAATGCATCTCGAATTCCCCTATGTAAATACCAATGAGTTAACAATATACCGTTAAGAGTTATGATTTGCATAAAACGATAAGGTACACTTATATATTTTAAATTTTAATCGATGTTTTACCACCGGAAAGAATCTGCTCGTCACAGTCATGGAGAGTGGGTTACGGGTTTGATTATTTTTTCGCAGGAATTCCGGAAGTTGTTCTATGCAAGGAACTTATAATTTTTGTAATAACCGACGAAATCATCATGGTTTGTGCAGTTATGATTTTATTTATTTGTTTTTTTTTGGGCTTATTGTCAGCGGTGCTCGTAGTTGGTTGACGAGTGAACCTTCATGAACCGTACCGTCCCACACTTGAGATGCCTGAAGTTAAAAACCTGAAGGTCTGACTTGGAGTGTATGGGTTTGGACTGGTACTAAATTGAGTTTTTAATTCATTCCAACTCCGGTCACCCGCATGTACGTGCTCTGTTTATATACTCTGGGTAAGCTGTAGGCGCGGTTCATGAGATTTACTGTTATAAGAATTAACTTTTCATCGAAATATGTACGGCAGTACGAAGACTCTCAACACTATTTTCTAACTTTAATTGGACTATAAAAGGCACGAAACGATGAAGTGGAAGTATAAATTCACTTGCGGTTAGATCAGAATTTGTTTTTCTATTTTTTTTTTTTTTTGGAGGGCATTTCACCCGAAGGCATATTTCTATTGCAACTTTATTGGTTAAGGAATGTATTGGAAATATTCGGTGTGGACTTGTATTATTTGTAGTCCTGAATGAATATTTGTTCGTTTTTTTGTGCTTTTGTGCAGGAAGAAACTGTAAGAGTCTAGTTCGCAACGCATGTTATTTTTTAGAGAATTAAACAAGTAGACAAATGGGACTTTTGTTAAAACAGGTAGAGTTTGTTAAATATGAAATATTACTAAGGGATATGGGATATTTCCTGGTAGCTTTACGCACAATTGGGTTGTTTGTTGTAATGAAAATGTCATTAAGGACACGGACGAAACCCGGCGACACACAAAATAATTCTACAGGAACACTCCTTCAACTAATAACAACCCCATGCCTCAATGACATAGGAAACGACTTCTGATTCTGAAATGACAGTTTGGGCAGAGAGGAACTTTAAATTTAAGTACCATTGTTTGAATGGAGGCAATTACCAGAAGTCGTTAGTTGGAATTCTAACTCAAAGACAGACTGAGAAGAACATAAGTAAACACTGCAAGTGAAAAGTAAAAAGGTTAGAAAGGTGAAGGAGCGGTTAGTTACTTGAGTCCTTGTGCATAGGCCAAGTGGTACCTTACTACCTGTTCGCCATTTAATGAAAGGTAATTTGTTAACCAAAGTTGAAGTTCAATTAATCGTATGTTTGTTCTAGGCTAGAATTATTAAATCGTCAGTTTGTGGCAGGCTGTGAGTTTCCTCTGATACGGCTTGACCTATCCTTACTTTGCGGCAAGCAGAGGACCCAACACATGGTTTTGGAATGAAGTGCACACACCGATTTGCTTTTACGGTACCCAAACATTCACACACTCTGCCACGCACGAACGCACGCAAGCACGCATGCAAACATAATGCCGTGAGCCTCCTTCTCTCTCATTCTTCTCTCCCCCTACCTTAAGGAATCATCATTCCAGCGAGGCTGTCCGCACACGTTCAACCCACACGGGTCACTTGGTACTCATCGGTTCTTGGGCACTTGGTAATTTACTTAGTCGCGGGTAGTTCACGAGCTGACATGTCAAGAATGTGCACGCGTTTACTGCCCCTGCCGCAGTACCCACGCGGTTGTAATTACTTTATTGGTAATTATGCGAACGGTTTTAACTTCCTGTCAGATCTAGAGCGATTATGCATTCCGCAATGAGTATAATTGCTCCTATTAATATATTCAAATGTTTATGATTTTATTTTAATAACTCACGAGTACCATTAGAGTTTAATTTTTATAATTCATTATCTTTCGTTCGGCTGGCCAGTTTTCAGCTGTAAACAGTGGAATTCGTGTTCGGGCACGTAAGAACTTCATCCGAGTAATCTTTTAATGTTTGTTAATGGTTCCCGTACCTAGTCAGTGTGATCTATTTTAATTACGATAGAAAATTTGACCATATTTCTAATTACAAGAATACATGACTTGAAACCCATAAACCTTTTAGTTGAACGCTGACAATAATCGCCAATGTCTGTCTCGTTTTGTACCACGTCTAATTTTGCCTTTGAGTATAATATGTATGAAGTAATCGTCCCATCATAAATTTTTGTTAAGTATAAAGAGTGCTTTAGAATGACAGATACTGTTAGTGTAATATTACTTTAAATGATACGAAACTTGATTTAACAAAATTATTGGGTACGTTGAAGACTAAGGTGTCACTAGTTGAGTTTAAGAAATAAAAATTATATAGAGAATTTATTGGTGGAATGAGATGATGGATTGAGCAGTGGGGGTTGCGGTGCAATCTCTAAGTTAATGAACTTAAAGTTAAACCGATCGGATATTTAAAGGTAGCCGGCTATTCGTTGTAAGAAAACGAACAGATGAGACTTTTATACTGTCCATTCGAACATGCACCGGCCACACCTCATGGAACACCATTCGATGGTATCTATTAATCATGTGTGCATGTGTGTGTGGTGAATGCAGTAATAAACATGAATGAGAGCCGCAGGTCGATGACATGCCTGAGAGTCTTTCTGCGAGATCAACACCTCTCGCGTTTATGTTGAAATTATCAGGACTGTGCCGTAGCAGCAAACGCGGGTTCTTGGGAATCACTAAATAACACCCGTAGAAGGGCAGTCTGTTCTAGAATGTTGGAGTTATTCGAACGTATTATCAATTGCATTAAGGTTAAACGTAGCACAACAATAATTGTACAAATACTATTTTTAGCTGAAGAACCATTAAGATCAATAATATGTAGTACATATGTACATAAAATTATAGGCTTTTTACCCGGTTGATATGTCTTAAAATGGGTATCGATTACTGCGAAAGCATAAAGAATTTAATACGAAGTCATCGTGCATTGCTTTTTTCTTCTCCAGAAATCGATAACTTGAAAAACGAGGTAGCTGGGAAGTATCTGCTGAAATGAATTTTAAGTTCAGGGGCTTAAAAATGAGTCGAAACGTTTGTAAAAAAACTCGGAATCTTTAAATCGGCAGTAAAATGTCATCGGAAACAAGGCGAAACTTGTTCTTGCCCTCGAATGCTATTGAAGTCATCGAAACTATTTTTTAACTAGTTTCGTTTTTCAAATCAAAGAAAATGTTGGAGTTTGCCATGAAGTTTTCGAAATCCTCCTTCTGACGTTGATAATGGCCGGGAAAGAAGAACGAGACACAAAATAGAGTGTGTAATTGCACGGTTTTGAATAAGATTGTAGTTGCGTGTCGATGTGTTCGTACCTGAAAAACCGCTTACGAGGACTCGTTTAATACTCCATTACGTATGCCCGTTTCTATTTTAAATAATTGAAAGGTGATATTTCTGTAAATTCCTTGGTTACATATTTGGCGGTAGACATCTCTACGTTTATATGTTTTCTAAGGATGACATTTTTCTATTTGACGAGTAGATATTTTAAATTACTCATGGTGGAATTCCGATGGTGGTAGAATTATATAGCGTTACGTGGAGAATTTACTCATTTGTTTCTTAAACGGAGTTAATTAATTAAAATAATTTATTTGAGCGGCGTGCTATTATTCGGTGGTACGTATGACAACATTTCAAAAGTCTACAGGTTGCTATCGAAAGTGCTGCAGTGTACTCCATAACTTGTATTGTTGGTGCGCAATATCGTTGTTACTGACTAGGTGAATGGTAAAAATCAATACTTGAAATATTAAGATGTTTACGTGTACTTGTAACTAATTGTTTGTCTAACTGATTCTTAATACTCTTCCTAGTTTATTATTAGAACAGAATTTTTTATAGTTTCGCTAATTACTTTCACTTTATTTATTAATTGTTACAGTTCGTGCTTGATCTGTTATTGATTATAGCTATTTGTAGTGTAAACCGTTATATAATTCCTCTTTTGGGCTCTTAATCGACGTACTTGACTTGTTTGTGGAAGGAATTGCAGTTCAATTATAGGGGGAGGAAGGAAGAAGCAACATAATTATTAGTTAGTGTATGTTCAAACAGAGAAGTGTGAAGAGAATGTGCTTGTATTTGTGTGCATTGGTTAGCAGTGTTCTCTCCTTTGGATGTATTTACCTTTGTATTTGTTTACACGGTCTTCTGGAAACTCAAGTAGGTTTCAAAGTTAGCCATCGCAAACCATTAATGTCATTAACAAGCAAGTTTGTATTTTATTGCGGTTAAATTGTTATATGATGTCCCTTATGTTATATGAGCTCCTCTGGCAAATCAAATCGTTTGAATTTTTATCATGGTGCTGCATAATAAAAATAAAAATTGAAACAATAAATTTTTGAATAAAAATCGCCAAGAACTGAAGAAAACCTGGTTCTTCAGGCGAGAGATGAGTTTCAGGTAGTCAGCATCAAGGTCTACGTGTCTAAACTTATTTAAATTAGACGAAATGCAATATCGAGCCATAATTCCTCTGCGTTTTTTCAGTCCTTTTGTTAGATTAGAGGTTCAAGATGACCCGATGTACCTGAGGATTACCTCAGGTACAGGCAGGGAAAGAAAGCGAATTGGTTTTAAAATGTGCAGTGTTTTTTTTTTAACGAATGACTTATTTAAACGAAAATACTTGTATTTTCCAGAACTTATAATTTTGTACTTAATGCAAGGGATCATGATCGGGCGATGTCCGCTGAGTTCGTGATCAAAAACAATATATGGATGAAACGTGTAGCGTGAGGTTCTGTGGTACCCTCCTCTCCTGGATCCCAAACTTCAGAGAACAAGATACTTAAGCCTAACTTAAGTTAAGCTGTTTAACTATTTTTAACAAATTATTTTCTCTAGTGCATAAGTAAGTGCCAACGAGCCAAGAAAGTCTCGGGTAAAAAAGGGCGTAAACTTGTGTCGCAGTTCTGCAAAAGCAGCTGTATAAATGTAAGAAAGATTCATCAGCCCACCTTAATCGAGATGACAATTTGGCAGTTGGGAGTTGCAAGGTCTGAAAGGTTACGTAACGAAGCATCTTTTTTTATATCTGCCGACAGGTACTCGGGTACCCGGTACGGTTGCATTCCACGTTGAAATTGAAGGAGCAACCGGTTGATTTCTACGGGTTCCTCCGGGCAGAGAGAATTTTCGTTGCATGTCTGTGTGAACGACCGCTCAAATGGAAAGACGAAGAAAACTAAAGTAAAATGTCGGCGTTGTTAGTATCATTCTTACGACAACTTCAATTAGCATTGATGAATCAAATCAAAACTATATTAGGAACGGTTTACTTGGTGATACCCGGGCGGGTACTACACGTAGCCGAGCCCGGTCTCCAAGTCGCCACCTGAAGCCGCCAAGGGAAATGTCATCATTCCTTTTGACGAATTGCACGTTTGAGTTTACATTTCCGAAGGCAGGCCAAGATGAAACTGGTCATTACCCGTGAATTTTTCCAGGTGTGCCTTATTTTATTACCCGAAATTGTGCAATTTTTTACGTCCGAGAGAGTCACACTTTGGTCGTTTCATTTACATAATTGCGACAAAACAAATTGTCTGGTCCCGAAGCTTACAAAAGGCTTACAAAAAGGCAGTTCACAGAGTCCTTGTTACCTTCGTGCTGACGTAGAGGTGTGTACAAGTATTCGTTCCAGTCGTAACAAAAAAGGTACTCCCCACCTGATAAAACTTAAGTGACTTATGTTTTTGTAAGGTTGTGTACACTCCCGGGCAAAAGTCAAATTTCTAAGTTCTCTTTCCGGTTTATATCCACTTGTTTCATTTGAACGTTCCGCTATTTGATATTCTACTTGTACAACAAATTGCCCAGATGGACCGTTCAATTTTTGCCCGCCTGGACGTGCCTGGGCCTCTCGTTCTTTCCAAATGGTAGGCCTACGTTTCCGTTCTCCTTTGTATTGGACTCATTGTTTCGATAATACAACAAGTAACCGAGAAAGCGCCCGCGGCACTCTGTCATTTTCTGCAATTTTGGACCACAACAAAGAATGTCAAACCTGTCAGAGTTACCTGTCTACCGTATCTTCCTGACCGAAGATGAGAGGAAGGTAGGCGGTACTTGGCGGTTACCGAGATTCTCCTTCGTGTTATTCACACCGTTGGAGTAAGAATAAACCCATTTTAATCGGTCATTACTTGTTCATCTTTCACGATCGACTTGTCGTTAGTCTATGGTCGTGTTCATCCGCCGTCATTCTTGGTTTTTGTTAGAAGAAACGATTCAAACCCGAGATAGTTCAAAAGGTAAAGTTTAACCGGTCGCATGAGGCCAAGTGCAAGGTACCGAAAGTAGTGCAAAGGAAATAACAAAAAATAACGTCCAATTTTTTTTTGGACAAGTGACACGTTCGAAATGTCTTTGTGACAATTTCCGGTATCCGCACAACGTAGAAAATACCTCAAATTTTTCTATTTTAAGACTTTGTCCACTTCCGCTTGTCGATTTTACTATTATTTGTAGTTGTTTTGTTGCATATCGCTTGTCACTTACTGTTTCATCTCTAGTTAGAGTTCTCTGCTGTTTTGCTTTGAACTTATGTTTCATAGTGTTCGTACACATTTTTTTATTTTTATATTATTATTATTAATTTTCTACACTTTTTATTTTTTCAATTATTAATGTTACCAACTATTTTCTTTTCGTCTTGTCTTTTGTTTTGTATAAAGCTGACTACGAGTTTTATTGAATATGAGGATGACTAAATTTGTCTTTCTGTTTACATGGGGTACAAGAATTTCACCTCCAGAGAAGTGGCCTCCATGTATATCATGGAAAATTATGCATTTACGCTGTTTTCGAATGTTTGCTTGCATTTTCCCGAAGCAGGGTTACAACTTGTTAGGACGTAAATGAAAAAGTCACCTTAATAGCATGGGATCATAGGGAAGAGTATACAGAATCACTCGATCGATTCGGATAGAATATTAAACGGTTTAATGAGAATAGTTCTTGGGGATGCCTTGATTGATTGTTCCCTTTCCTACCTTGTCTTTGTCCTCTGAAACCATTGTGAAAATTTCCTGCAGTTAGGTTTGGTCTTTCGTAAAAAAGTATCATATATTTCTAATCGTGTTTGAATACAATGTAAACGTTAATAGTTTGCTTAACTGTAGTAGGAGACCAGTTAAACATATTTATGTGCTTAAAAACACATAAAAACGGGTAGTATTATATTTCAATTTTGTATGTTACTTTCTAATTAATCGATGTACCAGAATTTGATTTAAATAACCCAGAGTTATATTTTACGTTCAAGCGGTTAAGTGACTGCCATTTATTATTTAGTTAATAATAGTACAAAATTTTAGAAACAGACGGGACACATGAATAACCGAAAACGGCCGATGGCTTTCGGAGTGAAAGAATGGAATTTTCGTTGTTTAGGCAAGATAGCGAGTATTCGGTTCGTTCGAACGGAACATACCTTCTGACATTTTTGAAAATTTTTTATCGGAATTGTAGATACTACCTGATTGATGAGCAGCGCTCCGACTAAAGACCGTTTGAACATGTTTACTAAATGTAACAGAAAACGTTATTTCATAACTGTTACGGTTCCGCGGTCGTAGAAAACCACCCCGAGTAGCCAGAAGTAGCCACCGACACCGAGTGTTCATTCACGGCAAAATTATCACCCGGGGTACCGAGTAATCGTTTCATTGAACAAAAAACGAGTACTCTCGTCTCCTTTTGCATATGCGTCCGTTTTTAACGTGATTGATGACAGAAGAATCTTCTCTCTCGGTAATTGCCAGGGATTATAAATCAAAACTTACGAATTGGCCTTACCAGGGTCAGAACACTCAGGGTAATAAATTTAAGAAGATTTTTTCCATGTGACGTTGATGATTCGCAGCCGTTCACGGAATGCCACATACCTGAACACATGTGTTAGGTACGAAAGAAACGGGATTCGGCCGCTAAAAAATGAGAACAGAAGTCACGTATTTGTGAAATGAAATAACAATTGTTTTACGTTTCGAGTGCGAAACGGAAATTGAAATTTTTTGATGTTGACTTTGTCTTGACGGTGAAAGGTTCGGTCAGGTACTCGGCGATTGACACAGAGTGCGACGTACCTGGACAAATCAAGGTGGAGCATTTAATTGCCCTCTGCCGTTTAATTAAGTGAAGCATGTTTTTGGCCCCTAATTAACTTCTGTTATACTTGTATCGATGCACGTGATATAACACAAGTCTCTTCTTCAGATCGGTGACTGTGATTTACAGTCGTACGTTTCCCAAAGAAAACATACATTCCAATGTGAGCAAGAAGTAATTACACCGCATGCAATGTCGTACGGATGCATAAGGATGTTTTCGAACATGTAGGTTTCATAAGACAGTATCAGAAAGTATAGTTCTTGGTGGTACAGAGAAATTACTACCGTAAAACTTGTTTTAATGTTTATGATGTTTTTGAATGACCGTATCTGCAGTTTGAAACAACCAGAAGACATTTATGGTTAAAATTGATGTTTAGAAATTATAATAATCTCAAAGAATGGTCGAGTAAGGCAGAAGTAGAGGAACGCTATTGACTTTAATGAGAGTGTACATATACGAGTTTTTTTTAATTTCTCAAATTGATGAAAATTTCGTTTCTACTGGTACTTGAATTACGCCTGGTACATAGTTCCTAATATCACGATTATTTGTTTAAGAGATCAGTAAACACATTATTGACCTCTCATAGATGTTTGTAGTGGAGGTCATTCATTAACCTCAAAACGAGCAAAACTTTGAAGGACGTGGTCAAACAAAAAGTGTCAAGGCATGCGGAAGATGTGTTAGAAAGTACTTACTCGTACCAAAACACGTAGTGTAAGGAATGTTCAAAGTCTTCTAAGAGATTTTATCCTCAGATTTAAGTTCTACTACGGCATGTTGGCAATTTTTTTTAATACTGAAACGCTTGTTGTGAATTAATTTACGAAATCGGTTACCCACCAGTCCTATTTGTCATGGGCGTCCATCTTGATCGTACCTGAGAACGGTCAGGGTGGGGAATCTGTCAGAAATCAAGCGGTGAAGGATCTGATAGAATTGGTTGGAATGCACACCGAGAGAAGTCCACCTGAGCTTCGTGTCCCTCATGACTTTTGATGTGTACACACCGGCATTCCAATCACCTTGGTTGTTGCTCCTGAATGAGAAATTAGTTGTATAATAAAGTGTGGTCGAAAGCTCTTGGCCGTGACCGGTTGAATTAGAACGAGTAACCGTTAATGAGAATTAGCAAATTTTGAAAATACTGAGGTGAACAAAACCTGTTTGACGGTATTAATTAATCACTTGGGTGAATTTGACTCGGGGAAGAAGAAGAACGGACAACAATAGGTGAAAAATAGTGGAGGTACTCGCGCCACTCCACCGGCACTCACCCAGATTTAATTCTAGAAACTATAACTTTTGTGTTCACAATCACACACTATTCATCAGAATAATCATGGAAGAGTAATTGTTTTCCGTCGGTAGTAGAGTTGTACGAAATAAAAGTACACAATTCAGAAATTGTTAGTTGGTGGTCGTGGTCTAGGTGGGTTAGTCGGTACTCGTTTTATTTCGATAGCTACCTCAAAGGAAGTACTGGAACCTAAAATAGTTGTTGGCATGTGCATGCATTAATATTGGAATGTTGCGAGCCTTGTTAAGGGTTGTGTGTTTGATGCAAGCGCCAACACACCGAAACATCAAATTAATTAACTTTACGAGTATTACTATAAAACAATCACTTAAATTGCAGGTACTCAAATTCCATTTCGGTGTGTAATTGAATGATAAATAATTTATGGAGTTTTAATGTAACCACTCAGTGTGACAATTACTTAAACAATAAGAAATGGGAGGCTCGGAGTTGTGTGGTGGCTGCGTTTAAAGAGAGACTACTGGACATGCCATGAGACCTGAATTAGAATGCTTGCTGGAGAAGAGCAAAAGTTCTTACTCCAGTGTAGACCCATCGTAAGACCCATCGGTCTTTTTTTCCTTTGTTCCGGTACATTTTATACGAGACGTTCGGAAATAGGTCAAATTCAGAAAAATTACTTGAAACTTTAAGTTAATCTACTCATTAGGTGAGGTACTTGTTAACGCCCGATTCACCGTCCGGTCTAATCGTCGTACAGTAAGAAATTCAGTCGCACGTGAAAAAAAGGCAATCCGCAAATGACCCCGTCGAGTAACGTTGGTTAATTGAAAGCTGTTTTAATCACCGGTCTAATGGTACAAATAGGTTTAGTTTATTAAAATAAGTCAGAGTTGGTCGGTCAAACGAAACTATTTTGTAATGGAAAACCGGGTACAGTTATGTCACACAGAATAATCGGTTCAAAGTATTCGTGAAGGACCGACGAGAAAACCGTTGGAGTTTTTAAAAATTAGAATGAAGATATGAGAGCCGTTGACTAATTAAAACAGATACCTTTGTGCCGCCTATGGGACCAGGTGACTTTCTAGGCTGACTGTCTATGTAACACCCGTGTCGGGTTGTACTCCAGTTATGACTCTGTGAAAATGGTACCGTGGACCCAAACGTCATTATAATAAATTTTTAATTGCATCTTGAGTTTAAAAATAAATTTGACGTAAAATTATTATTTTTTTATTGCAGTCAATGGAAGGTAGAATTCAACTGCCAGGTAGGTCGTCCAGTTCCAATTCGTCGTGGACTTTCAGCAACAGTCACGACTTACCCAAACCCAGGAAAGGAAGACTCTGCGGCATTTTCTTGATAGGAGCGGCCCTCATAGTTGCCCTGTCTGTCATCGCAATCGGCGGTTTAGCATTTTACATAGGAGGTAGGTATTCTCTACCTTTACAGATGCAACAGGAGACATGACGGAGTGATGTTGATGTTACTTAATTTATAGCGGATGTAGCGATTTATATTTCACTCAGTGGTAGACTAGCAGTTCACCCAAAATGGGTTGTTTGTATTTTTACCCAAGTTTGTAGACGAACGGAGATAACTAGCAAGCCCGGGGACAAATTGCTTACATAATTTTTCTTTGGGTTGGATCAAACATTAATCAAAGGTTTTTATTACTTTTGACGTAATAATTTTTCTGATTTGCTAGAGGAACAAAGAAAAAATTTGAGACTGAAATCACGAATCTAAATTTTCGTGCTCGGTGAACATTGAACTTGCACCCTAGCAAAAAATTAAGAATAAATGAAAAGTCAATTGGATAATATTATTTAATAATTACTTTTATTTTCGATTAAAGGATATACAATGGAGAAACATCAAGTCAGCGAATACAAAGCCAAAGAAAACGTTGGTGCCAAGACACAGTACTCGAGCATCGACGCGTCACAAAAACCAGTTCTAAGACACCCAGAAACGACATTGAAAACAATGGAAGACTCGTCGGAGGCGACGACAACGACGGAAAACAATCAAGCGGTGCAAATTCCCGCAGGAACCATACTGGGAATCTCGAAAACAATGCAGCAATTAAGTTCTGGTATTCAGAGCAGGAAAGATGAAGAAATTATAGAGGCAACAACCGACCCAATGGAAATGTCCACCGAATATCCGTTCGGTACGGAAGAAGCGGTGATGTCGCCGTCACCGACGAAAGACGTCGAGTTGGTGCCGAAGGATTCAATAAAATACACGAGACAAAATGAAGAGACAATCCTCGGACTCGACATGTTTGGCATGCAAAACGGCCATGCCCGTCCGGCATATGCACAAGTAGAGGAAAGAGTGTTGACTGCGAGCACACCATTCGGAAGTTTGTTTCCACCCAAACGGGATTATTCAGATGAACCCTGGAAACCTATAATTCCATCGTACAGAGACAATATCAGGGTGAGACCCCCGTACCAGGAAAAAGTGGCGGAAGAACCCTACGAAGGCATTGTGGAATTTGACGTGGACGACGGAAATGCGCCCATCACATTCTCGAAAGACTCTTTTGACAAAAATTTGAGGATTACGCCCGAGTACGTTGGTACCAACAACAATTTTGGTTCAACCAAAGATGCGACATTCGGACAGGTGCCGAGTATTTCGAGTGAAATAGCCGCCAAGTTTAAAGATCTCATTCCACCTCGAGTTTTAGAGAATAGCGGTCATTTAGTTGTTGATGACGTACTTGCAGTTTCCACCGATCCACCGACTGATATAACAATAATTAAGAGCGAAAGTGCTTCTACCGTAAGCAGTACGACCACGAAGGAACCTCAGTCGAGCTCAAACAAAGCAGTGCCGATTGAAAAATTTGAAATTAATCAAAATGCGGAAAGTCCAGTTGGTATTGAGCAAATTATGTCGAGTGTCAGCATGCTGGAAAGCAATTTAAAAACCGAAGATGTCGGTGGTTCAGCCGCAGAAAAAACTACTCCCAGAGAAGCGACAATTAAAACTGTTCTGAAAGTTGCTGAACTTGTTGATCCCCTTCAGGAAGCATTGAGAACGAGCGAAGAACCGGACTCATTCACTGGCAGAGCTGAAGCCACGACCGGAAGTTCGGAGGAAGTTTTTGACGTAACGGAAATTCAAAAGTCAAGTACGAGTTCGACGGTAGCAGCTAATTCGGTGACAATAGAAGCGTCAACAACAACAACAACCAGCACGACTATGATGACTACGACAACTACAACAACCAAAGCCACAACGACATCGACTTCAACTACAGCCCTTCCCACCACTGCTAGCACGACAGTTCCAACTCCGGTTAAAGCGATCGGACCCCAAGTAAATGCAACTGTCATCAATCCATTCCTCGACGATTCACGATCTTCTTCATCGAACTTCAACTTTGGTTTGCCCGATTTTCCCATCATAAAACAATTTCACCACCTCGACAGTTTGCTGAAGAGTTTTTCCAAACCGTCCGGAGAGGGCGGAACTCAAGTTAACAAGTTTGTTCCACGAGGTGAATTTTGGAACGACACGTCAATAACGAGGTTCCCCGCTCGGACAAAACAAACGACAATGAAGAACTACAATTCGGATGACAGCGTTTTTGTCCAAGTGAGCACCATAACACCCGAGAAGACTACAAGGAGGCAGATGACACCTCCGCCCGTGGTAGACAGAAGACCCGTGATGGTTCGTGGTGACGTCCAAGTCGTTTCAGGGCCCGTCAGACAATTCCCATCGTCGGCAACAACCGAAATTCCAAAATTAATTACTCTCCTACCTGTAAGGTCGAACGTGAACATGATGAGGCCACTTAGACCGAGACCGAAATCAAACGTGAACGGAACTTTCACGGTTACCAGCAGAAGAATCGCAAAAATGAATTCTGGCTTTAAGACAAACGACTTGGTCGTCAATCGGACGACGAGCCGCCAGGACGAATTCGTGCAAGAGAAAAACGAAAGAGTCTGGGTTCACTACCCGTCGTACAAGATCTCGGCAACGACAACGCACAAAAATGAAAAGTTGCACATCGTGACGCCCGAGCCGAAAGTCGAGGAAGTGCCGGTCGAAAAAGACAAAATTTTCAACTTCACCGGAAACCTGACGAGCGTGCCCCTCTACAATACAATAGAGAGCCTTCTGAACTCGGACCACAGGCGTCGGGAGGGAAGCGCGAAGGAGGGTGTGTCACCTGTCAGACCCAGCGGAAGCTCCGACAAGAAAAACACATCGGAAATAGTCGAGAGAATAGTGAAAATCATGGAGAACATTGCCATTGCCACGGGAGACTCACCGGAAGCCATCGTTAAAGTGAATCAGACGGTTGTGAACAAGACGTCAAGTGAGTGATTTTGAATTATTTGTAGTGATCGAAGGTGACCAGAAAAGGAATGATTATCCACTCTCGAAACTATTACTTATTGATTTGTTGTGCTATTTATTTATTGATGTGCTGCAAACGTACTGTAGGGTGGGGGCCATGTCACACAACCGAACTACACCGCTTTACCTTCGAGTACCGGCTCATAGAGCATGTTGTTTCGCTTCTGTCGCCTAATGACTAAGATCAAAGTGTAGTTCACGTTTTATGAATTATGTATACGGTGTACATAGATAGTTAATAGCCAAATCAAACCAACTCTGAGGTCGTCCATTTTGGTTTTCACCTCTCTCAGTCAAACGTGGCGCTACCTCCGGGTTCTACTTTTTCCATTTTGCACATTTATCCTTCCACGGGAATATGAGGTTCACCTGGAAACTACGAGGCTCATAGATAATTAAAAATTATACAGCTGCGTCGGTTCTGCTCGAACTTTACAGCCCGGCCAAAAAAATGTCAAAGCAGGTCAGTCGAGAGTCAGATTCAGATAATCTCACTCATGTAACCAGAACTTTTGTACGTACATAAACAATAGCATAATTAAAAAGTAATTAATCAATTAACCCAAAGGGTCGTAAAGGAATTAGGCGGAAGGAAAGGTTCAAGCAGTGTAAGCTGTGCCGTAAACTGCAACTAACGTTAAAGCGGAACAAAAAAAAACAAATGAGTTGTAAATTTCTTGATTCGTCAGTTCCGGTCGTAATGGTTGAGTCCGCTTAAAAGCCAAACTATTATTTATAATAGTAATAATAGTATAGTAATAGTTAAAATAATATAAAATAAATGTCTTGTTACATTCTAATTTGCTTTTTTGGTCACCTTCCCATGACGTTCTTCAACTTCTTTTTTTTTTTTTGGTTACATTCGTTTGGCAGTTTTGTACTTCTTTTCCGTTTCGGTCGATGAATCTCGTCAAATAGTCAAAGAGAAAAAAAACCGGGTTCGGTTCATCGATTCGCCACGTTGAATTTTTCTGACTTGTCTTGAAAGGATGAAAAAAGGAAAACGAAGAGGTTTTTTTTTTTGGTTAATGAGTAACAAAAATTTAAATTCAGCTGCTTCGAGCGGAGTGCGAAGTACCGGAGAGAGCAACGGAACGCAGACGACAGTACCCGTCAAAATTTTTTCTTCGCATTACAAATTAAACCAAGCCGGAGTTCCGGTGCTGACGAAGGTGCTCAACAGAGCCCCCGATTTGAACGGGAACGGTGAAAACAAAACGAAAGTCAACGTCAGCACTGCGACGGTTCCGACGCAAGCCGCGTCAGCGACGACTGCCGCCACGACGGAAGCGGAAAGAACAACGGCGAGAACAAACGAGACAGGTGAGATGACCCCCTTAACCCCCCCCTCCCCCCGATATTTGATGTGCTCGTCAAAGTGAAACGTTGCTTCTTCTCTCAGGTACCACCACGGAGTCTTGCTTAGCGGCGACCAAACGATGCAATCAGGTCGTCGACTGCCCCGATGCAGCCGATGAGAAGAACTGCACCTGTGCCGATCACCTCAAAGTGCAACAACTCCATAGGAAATTGTGCGACGGAATCGTCGACTGCTGGGATTTTACGGACGAGTACAACTGCGGTAAGGTGGAACTCGTCACCGGGAAACCACTGGGAAGTCGTTTCTCTTTCTTCGAGTGTTTCCGCTTAACACTTCTTTTCAATTTTCCAGAGTGGTGCAAAGACGAGTTCCTCTGCTCGAATTCGAAGATGTGCATTAAAAAAAGTCAAATTTGCGACGGGAGCAACGACTGCCCGTTCGGCGACGACGAGAGAAACTGCGTCACCATTTCGCCCAGCAGAACGGAGGCGGGTACCTTCAACTACCACAGCAACGGGTACCTAATGGTGAGAAAAAACGGACGGTGGGGTAAACTCTGCATAGACAACTTCGATTCGGTCTCGCTGCGATCAAAAACCGGTTGGAAAATATCGGATTTAGGCCGATCCGTCTGCAAGGCACTCACCTTCAGGTACAGCACAGCAGTCGCAAAGTGTCCGTAGTAGTTAGTTTTGAATATAATTAAATAGATGAAGTGAAAAACTAATCTGTTAATAAGTTCTACGTATAATGAAAAGGGGCGCTCATTGACCCGTAAACAAGCTTATTAACTGTGCACAAATATATTACGGTATACAACGTTTCACACAACAGTAGTATCATTTTTATTGTTGTACTACATATATATATTATTACATATTATTTGTACCTCTCAGTGTTAGTGTATTATTCTTGAATGGCATTGGATTTGCTTACGTATTCATTATATATATATTTATTCAGGGATTTTGACAAGGTTGAAAGAATGATTTCGGTACCCAACGAGGGGAGATCAATCGGCAGCCCTGAGAAATACTACGAGCTCGCTTACAAAGATGCATCAAACGGGAGTCACTCCCAGAGAGAATCTTCTTTGACGTTCCACGAGACCGAGTGCAATAAGAAAGAAGTTGTTAAAGTCACCTGCACGGATTTGGAATGCGGTCTGAGACCTCAAGCAACCAGCCAGTGGCCCAGGTACGATGTAATGCCATATTGTATGGAGAGAACCGCGAGGAGTGTTTGTAGTGTCTCATACGCCACGTCTAGTAGTTGTAGAGTAGAAATCGCAATGTAGTTTTATACAATTCTAGTCGTCGTTCCAGGATTGTCGGGGGTGGAAATGCTGGTCCAGGCTCTTGGCCATGGCAAGCTGCCCTCTACAGAGAGGGAGAGTTTCAGTGCGGTGGAACTCTCATCTCTGAACATTGGTTGATATCTGCAGGACACTGCTTCTTCCAGTGAGTTCGACGATCAAACATTTTGATTCTGGCCGTACAGGAACACCACATTACTTGTAAACTTTCTTGTTGTTATTTATCCCAACAGCCATCAGAATTCCTACTGGGTCGCTAGACTAGGCACTCTGAGAACGACGCTTTTCCTGCCGTCACCTTACGAACAACTTCGTCACATCACCGAGATATTACTTCATCCGCAATATGTCGACAATGGATTCATAAATGATATTTCATTATTGAGAATGAGAGATCCTGTGAAATTGACGGACTACGTCAGACCGATTTGTTTACCCAAACCTCAGACCTCCATCATCGACGGAGCCATCTGCACAATTGTCGGGTGGGGTCAACTGTCCGAAGTTGGTTTGGTCTTCCGTAAGTACCTAAATGCTCAATGGAAACAAGAAAACGAGTTTTTTGTTAAATTTCTGACGTTTTGTGTGTTGTAGCTGATACTCTCCAGGAAGTTCAATTGCCCATTTTATCGACCAGTGAATGCAGGAAGAGAACGTTGTTCTTGTCGCTGTACAAAATCACGGATGACATGTTCTGCGCTGGTTACGACAGAGGCGGCAGAGATGCTTGTTTGGGCGACAGCGGTGGACCACTCATGTGCACGGTACTTTAACAATGTCCAGTGTTTGGTAGGAACCACCCTCGCACGTGTTGTCATGCGTTTTTGTTGTTTCTTCTTTAGGAAGCTGATGGTAAGTGGACTATCTACGGGATCACATCGAACGGCTACGGTTGCGCGAGGTCCAACCGACCTGGTGTCTACACCAAAGTCTCCAAGTACCTGGACTGGATAAATACTCAAATTTCGGGACGCACCGAAGGTTCGACTCCTAGCAAAAGTTTACCCGATGAGGATGTCGTTGCCAAATTGCTCACGAAAAGTGTTACGAATGTCAAACTGAATTTGAACTCGATTAAAAGCGAAAAGGACGCTTGTGAGGGTCATCGTTGTCCTCTGGGCGAGTGCTTGCCGAAGAGCAAATTGTGCGACGGACACATTCAGTGTAGTGATGGAAGCGACGAAAAAGACTGCTGGTGAAGTGAAATAAAAAAAAAGGGAGGAGCAGACCGACTGAAATTTGTAATATTCTGCTCCTGCACGAAACTATTTAAATAGTGCAAGGGGTTGCCGAAGGTAAAAGTGAATGGTAGTTTCATAAAGCCTTGACCCGTAATTTATTAGTAACTTCCATTATGTAAATTTTGTAGAATACTCTTTTTATTAATAAAAAACTTTAACTTGGGAAATACCGGGTTTTCGAATTTTGGTCAAATTTCAAGCAGACATCCGTACCTGAACCTCTTAAAAGAATTTATTTAATAGAAGAGACAAAAGGTCAAGAAAATATAATATGTAATTAATGCTCTAATAAAACAATGACTTTGTTAGAAACAAATTTTGTAGTACCACAAGCTGGGGTTCAGTTGTCTGCTCCCACGTCAGTTTGGGCTAATTTGTAAATATTCTTGGGTCACATTAGTTCGATTTCGACCGACGATTTGAGACATATTATGAACTGTTTACGGTATGTCGTTCGTTTTAACGTAAAAAATCTCAACCGTCTGGAATGTCTGGAGAGAAAGGCAGTAACAAGCTGCGGGTCCCCTGTTGTCATCGCATGTTCCAGAGGTAATAAAAATAGTGAGTGAATGTAAGTGCTTCCTAAACGATAAAATTCATTGGTCTTAAAAAGTTCTCCGTTTTAGCAATTTGTGGGCAATGCCATCCCCCCGGTGGTTGTATCAATCGACGAAATTCGATGGTGGATGTTGAACATTTCACTGCGAGAAAATTTCACCTGTCGACTGTGTCCTATAACCAGGCTCATGAAATAAGAGAAAAAAAATTGGCGTATCTTACTTATGGTGGGATAACTCTTTTAGTCATAATTGTTGTTATACTTAATTTCAAAATACAGCAATCTCCTGATGTTGTACAATTGCCTGCCGATAAAAAGCTCACAGTACCATAAAGGGTTTATTACCAATTTGAACGGTGGAATGCAAAGCAATAACCCAGTTAGTTGCAAAACAGAAGTATATACCAATAGTGCTTGTGTGGTGTAGCAAAGATATTTCTAGGCATTTGTTCAGTTGATTTTCTGTACACTGAAAAAATAATGTATGCATTGTAACTAGAAACAAACTTTTAGAAAATTTATATTCTACCACTGCTGAGGTTCCCACATTAAAACTCAAGTCGATACTTTTAAATAAATACATTGTGTACATTTTTTAAATGAATTCTTAATAAAGCATCTGAACCTTTTTAATGATGTGTAATTAATTGTTATCTTTGCAAAATCCCTGGTGTAGAATTTTGTACATTATGATTTCTGATTTGTATTATAAACATTTTATTTTCAAAGTTTATTAATGTCTTTACGATTTTTTGTAATTGTCTTGGCTCCATCAATAGGAAATGAAGTCATCAAGATTTAGTTGAACAATCTTGGATTCACATTGTTTCAAGTAATTAATTAAGAAATGGTGAGAATACCAAATGAAACCTAAAAAACCAGCAGTTGGATTGTCAAGCATCAAGAGAAAAATTTACAGCCTTGCTTTTAGGACACTTTGTCATTGCCTGATAATTTAAATGTTATTCAAGTTTAATACTTAGATCTTAAATCAATGGATAATTACTTGTAAATTTTAATGTGTCTTAACAATTTACAAAAATAATAAATTTACTCGTTTAATTCAGCTTGTGGAAAATGTGACAATTAAAAAACATCGAGCGCATTCAACGAACTTACGAACACACGTCTGGTCACAATGGCCGCCGTCTGTTGGATTTTAAATGGCTAAAGAACTATGAATCTCTTGCGGAAACATAAACATGATTCTTTCGAACAGATGTAGTTACGGTCCGAGTCTCGTTTTGATAAGAAACCTCTCGATTTCTTCTCAACTGGATTACAATCCTTATAAGGTGTTGGGTTTGGGCCCCTCGGCGACTCGGTCCGAAATAAAATCTGCCTTTTACGAATTATCGAAGAAACATCATCCAGACAAAAATCACGGCTGCGAGAAAAGTGCGAAAAAATTCAGGGACATAACCGCCGCCTACGAAATATTAAGTAAGTCTGACAAGTACTGTTTCACTATTTGCTTCCTGCGTTCAAATGTTACGTGTCAGTGGATAAAATAATTTGTTGTCGGGTAAATTTTTAATTACCACTCAGGAAAACAATAAATTAGTAGTATTAGTAAATTTAGTTAATTGACACCAGAAATCACACTGGTCAGAGAAAGCGTTTGCAGTATTTCAATCAATTAATCCATGTTTGAATCCCAATCTCAGAAAAATTTAATAAAAAATATTATTGGCGTTGTTGTAGTTGTTCATTGTGAAGACAAGTGTTTTTGTTTGAATTGACACTTATCAATGTGAATGTCAATTTTATGTATACATTAAATAATATTAAATAATCTTTTAGGGGATGAAAAACTCAGAATGAAATATGACAGAGATCTTTATGGAAATCACATGTCAGGTTCTGCATATTCAGGTTCAAAGGATGACTACAATGATGAAGCAGAGAGGAGTTTTTATGAGAGGACTTCAAGAATGAAACACAAACATTACAGGAAGACAAAGTATTATGATTTTGATGCTTGGTACAGAGAACATTATGTAAACTCAACTGTTTACAAACAATATAGCAATCAAAAGGTGTATAATCATGCACCACATAAGTCTAATTATAAGATAAAGTCAGGTGGTGGTTATACACTTTATGTTATAATAGGTGCCTTACTAGTGTTACTTTTTAGTTTTAGCAGTACAGGAAAGTAACAGTGTGTATTTTATGAATTGTGATATTAGAGAAAAGGCTGGTACCTTTATGTGATTAATAGATTTTATTATTTCATTTCATAGTTGATTTGTAATAATTGACATTTTTCCTTTTTGAATTTTGAATGGATTTTCTTTGTTGCAACTGGTTTTTCCAATACTTTCTTCAGTTTCATTGGAAATTTAAAAAAAAAATGGATGCCAAAGACAGTCATACAGTAAAAATGTTTTTAATTTTTGATGGGTTTGTTAAAATCATGTAACTGCCACATTCAGGATAACATCAAATTGATTAATATCATATTGGATTTACAGCTGCCTGTATTACTTCTGTTGCTAATTAAATTTAAAAGTAAGTGTGAAAATCTGTAGAATTTTTTAAGGCAACAAAATTTCTCTTAATGTGTTTCAGTATCTTGTGACATCTCAACTTCATATTTAACTATTTTTATTAAGTAAATGTCAGTTGAAATTAATCTTCAATATTGAGAGAATAGATTCTCTTATTCTAAATTAATTCTACTAGATCCTTTCATTTACAACACCCTTCTTGCAATGAAATTGATTCTCTGTTTTGAAAGCAAAACTTAAAGGTGAGGCTTAGTATGCTCAACATATATGTTTTGCGATGCATAGAGATTGTATAATAATTGTATGAGTCATTTTCTCCTTCTGTTACCAAAACCTTACTTTCCTACGATTTCAATGTACAATTACAACCTACTACATGTAAGCCACGATTGACTAACTAATTGCATAACTGACGTATGTAATCAGCTGTTTGCGGACTACCAATTTGTAACAATTAAATATCAATATATTATTTTTAAAATAAAAAAATGTAGATTCTTTCAATTTAAAGTCTTTTCAACCGTTAACCCATGTTCGGCTATTAATTCATTAAATGAAATTTTTAAAAATTTTTCCAAAGTTTCACAGCCAGTTAAAAATGGCAACATCCGCAACGAAACCTGTGGTGACGAAACTTGTCGTCTGCTGGTTTCTGATTTTCCAATATGGCCACAAACGTCTACTGATTTTCGAAATATAAATATCAGCAAATAACGGATAACTGTCGGGTGAAAAATGATGTGGAGGAAGTTGATTCCCGTACAACGGGGATTAATTCAAAATGTGCTGAAATTGAAGGTTAGAAACATCTCGACGACCAATCTGCTGAGGACGTCTCACTATGAGGTTTTAGGGGTGAAGAAAGACGCAACTCAGGCAGAAATAAAGAACGCGTTTTTCGAACTCTCCAAAATTTATCATCCAGACAGAATTGCGGCCACTGATGAGAATTTAGCAAAATTTAGGGCAATTACAACTGCCTATGAAGTTTTAGGTGAGTAACGTTGTCGTCTTAATAGCATGTACCAAATTGAGTATGTTTTCTAGCCAATTTAACAAACTTTTTCAATATATTTTCATTACAATATATTTTGATTTGTCTGTGGCATTTAAAAAAAATTTAGATTTAATGCAGAAAACTATGTATAGTGTAAATGAAGAAATAGTGTATTCGTGAAATAAAGATTAAGCTGTCAAATATAGTTGATTTTGATTGTCAAAGGCTGTTAATGATAAAACATTTTATTTTATTATACAATTTAGTTTGTACTGCTTAATCAATGTAAAATTTGTACTAGTACAACTACATTTGTGTGTGTGCCTACTATTCATATTTTAGGCAAATTACAATCAAACACATATTAGTATTTATTAGGTAAAAGCAAATTATTATTCATCGACATTGTAAAATATTAGATAGTGTCTAATCAAAACATGCATTTATTTTTTTCTATATCCTCAATTTACTGTTTGAATAATTAAGTGTCAAATGGTAACCATTCTGGACTATCAGCTTCAATAGTTTGATTATTTTTTGTGGCTAAAAGTGTTGTTGCATTTAACTTAACATGTTATGTATTTATTTATTTTGTATTAATGATTTTTACAACAATAAAGTAACTATTGATGAATTTTAATACAGGTAATGAGCACTCCAGAAAGCTCTATGATACAGGCCTCCTACCACAAGAAGGCCACATTGAGACTTCAACAGATGCTTATATGAATGATCCCATAATTCGTTTCTATAAAGAAAGGCAAGACAGAGAAAAGGAAAGGGATTTCCAAAGCAGTGAGGCATGGACAACTGAGTACTACCAACAAGAAAGGAAGAAAGTTTTTCAAAAGGATGAACTTTTCAGGGAGACATACAAGAAAGAAGAAGATTACAATTATTATCCCAGTATGTCTTTTGCCCTGGTTTTTACCGCTGTTATGGCTGTCATATTTAAATTCGACCATGAAAATCATCCTTTTCCGCTCAGACTGCAAAGGTTAATGAATTATTTCAAGTAGTCAATACTTACCATAGTTGAATATTACATAAAAAACTGGAGAATTTGTAAAATATTTTTATTTGCAAATAATACAAATGGAAATAGTACATAGTTGTCTGTCTTAGTATGAAGATGACTGTTTCTTATCTAACTGAAAAACCTTTCATTTGATTTTCATTAATTCATCCTAGTGAAATTAATCAGAAACCGTCTCTTATAAATCAAAATAATTGCAATACAAATTGCGCCAATTTGAAAACTAAAAAATATATGTGAAGGGGAATAATAATCGGTATTTTTTAGAAAGATTGTTGCTTGATTTTTTATTGCCTTGTCAACACAAATAATGTTTAGCAATTGTAAAAAGTGATTTTTATTGGAGGTGTCTTACTTTTGTTTTTCTTGTATGAACTTTATTTAGATTACCTAACAGATTTTTTTAACAAAAGGCTACATGAATTTGTAGTGCCATATGATTACCTTTGGTAGGTTTTGGAAAATTGCTACAGTGCAGATATATCTTATTTTTGTTTCTCTTCCTATTATGTTAGTTAAACAGGAAAACAGGTTTTGAATTGAACATTGATTTAGAAAACTTTTTGTAGCAGTTTTAGCATAAGTAAAAACAGACATTATTTGGAATTTACAATGAAAAATATTTGTTCATGACATTATTAAAAAATTGATCTTTCAGGACTGACAATCACAGAGTTTGACTGTTTTGGTAATAATACTTTGAATGTCAGTCATTCTCATGAATCATTTTATTATTTATTTATTTAAAGAAATATCTGTAGAATTTAGTCTATAGATAAGGTCCTAAGTAGTTTGGCAGTTTAGTTCACATAAAAATTTTTGATCACAATGGTATCTCTGTTTAGGGACTGAACATTTCAATATTAATCTAGTTTATTTTGAATATTGAATTTTTAATAATGTGTTCTAAACTAATGTAGACTAAACCTAAATCAATGAAATACTTCATAAATTCTAATCCGAACAAATTGTATCTTTTGTTTCATTTAAAAATCTTTATAATTGGATTCTTTTTTGAAGTGCAGTTCATGAATATTGAGCACAATTGTAATTATATTGGATGGAAAGAAGCACCTCCTGGTATTAGAGCATTTCAGATGGAGGTGACAAGTCCCTGATAGACAGCATTTCAGGCTCAGAAAAGAAAACTGAAAAAACCCACTCCACTCCACAAAATTCTTTATTTTACACATGAAGGCACATGTTTTTACCGCTTTGAAACCTACACTTTAAGGTTCACGGTTAGGTTCCTCTTCTCTTTTTTCAAGGGAGGTAAAATCCTGTTGTTGCTTGTCAACAGAAAAAAAGATGCGGGGTACAGTTGTCAGAATTTTTTCACTACAACTGTGCCAAAGAACGGCAGAACCGTTTAAGTCAGAGCGGTAAATTTTATGTCTTATCTCTTGACAAAAACTTTCCTTCAAAATCTGCTGTCGCTGTCAACGGGTAATATCGTTCTCATGCAATATCAAATCCGTTAAACCTATCTCGCACGAGTAATTTGCATATGGGTTGTATTTGTCTTGTGCCACCGATCACATGAAAACACAAATCAGGTAATCGAATGATCAATCACGTACGTTCTCAAACGTAATTCAGCTCAAATCGTAGCGAGGATTTCCCCCCGTGTCGTTCGTTGAAAGGCAACGGAATCCGTTGGGCGTGCGCGTTCAGAAACATTCTATTCTTTCATCTGTTGCTATTGGACAATTTGTTCAGCAGTTTGAATTTGCCGTTTGATGGAAGTGCTTGCTGCGGTTACAAAAACCCGGCAATTTTCGTGGATTAATGCTTGGGTCGCCTTATTTAGTCGTTAAATTTTTGGTAAATTTATAGCAAGAGCCGACCGAAATTGAGTCGAGTCATTTTTCACTGTTTCGATTCGAGGTGTTCACCATGTGAAGTGTTCAAGTGGTCTTTTTTTTTTTAACCGATTTCGACCGGTTCGCGTTTCTTGTGGTTTTTATGTTTAAGTCTGTGCTTGAATTTAGTGCTCCATATTTGTGAAGGATGGAGGTGACGCTTGTCTCCTTAAAGACTAAAACGCGGAGGGATTAAAAGTAAGTCACTTCAATATTCTATCAGATTTCAGAATCTGTTTGAAAATTTGTCCTCAAAACGTAATGGGAAAGCTCATTGACACATGCACGGAAAATCGTTCATTTTTTGTAAGAATTTTTAATTGTGCCATATTTTTGGGGGGCGACGAGGAAGTGTTCACAGTAAAAGTTACCAGTACGCCCTGAATTGAAATCGGTAGGTCACTCATAAAATCGGAAGAGACGGAAAAGAATAAGTGTTTCATTGTACCGTGAGGATTTCGAGTGAAGTGGTCGTTATCCAGCCATTAAATTCTCAATAATGTCCTTCGATACTATCATTGAATTGCACTTGTACAAATGACAGAATTTTAAGTACATTCGTGTAATTCACACAGCGTTAGAAAAGTTACAATAACTTGAAAAATATTATTAATATATTTTCACTGAACGTTCTAACCGAAAAACGGACAGAAATCATTTATTTGGTAATAATTCACGTAACATACGTTTTCGTACGTTCACGGTAAAATTCTCCTGTATGAATAGTAAATCTGGTTTTACGTAAATCTAAATTATTCAATCAAAACCTTCAAATCCTATCCCTCATAAAGGGAAAAATCTCTTTAAAAAGTCACTCAGGTTAATTTAAATCTGCAATTAGGCCTAATGTCAAAGCCAATTTCTTTAAAGGTAAGAACGTTTGAAATTTAATAAAATTTTAACGTCAAAGGGTATTTAGCATTTTAAATAAAACTGTATAAAGGCAAAGGAATCTTGTCAAAGTGTCTTGTGCTATTTTGCAAGCGAAATCATCTCTTTCTTCGGTAAGTCGGACAGGAATGGTATCCCATTCCTTTTTCCTTACCAAATCCAGGTTTGCGTGTTTGTGGATATTCAAGGGAAGTTTTGCCAAACCTTTGTTCACCTACATGTCTATTACGTTTGGAAATCCTTTCATTCCTTCTGTGGCTTTCCTTCTTGCCGTGAGTTCAACACAGTTGTAATCATTTTAATGTTTCATTTTTGAGAGGTGGTCTTTCCTTATTCATGTTTGTGCTGCATGGAGGTGCTCGTGGTCTGAGTCCTGGCAGTACAACAGGTAGTAGTAATGCGGGGATGACGAGACGGCATGGGTGCTGAATTTTAATATTATTCGGAACAAATATATCGTAGGAGAAAATAGAAGAGAGCAATTACTCAATGTCTGGAAGAGATCTGCCTTTCATCTGCTCCCATCTCTCTAACCCTAGACTCCTTCCCTACTTCCCGTATTTTAATGATTGTCCAAAGACCTGGGAAGACAATTAATGAATTTACTTAATAAATTTTTTTCCTAGTGCACACGCGGAGTTGTTTCTGGTCCGGATTGACCAGTTGTTCATCTTCCATGTCTTCCTCTTATTCTCACGTGAAATACAAACCTCTTTGAGACGACTCTAAAATGTTCAGTTTTACACGAACAAGATATTGCTTATTTGAATTGAATTCTAATGAAAAATTTCCTTTTAGTTGTAAATTTTACAGCTCATGTTACCAATATTGAAAATTGAAGTCGGCTGAATTTATTTTATTCTTCTTTCCTCTGTCAGCCGTTTACGTAGGAGTAAGACGGGGTGTGAGAGTTACGTTAGGGAAAACTATGCATTTTTCCGGTGTCTTCATTTTTTTGGACTGGGGGGAGTAAAAGTCTTTGTGGCGGAATGTGGTCGGACACGTGAAACAGGTAAATTAACCTTATTCGAAAGAGCACGACATCGACAGCGAATATTTTAATATGCGAAATTACTCAAGCCTTTCAAGTGATCGTGGGGTTAGACGGCCTGTCTTTCATCGACTCTTCTCAAATGTGAGCCGAGAGCAGAATGATTACATAGAATCAAAGGAAAGCCTTAGAAAATAGTCGTAGTCAGATTAATGTTACGGTACGCTTGGAGATGGTTAATTTAATGGTTGAATGTGTAACTCTGAGGACGATTTATTACATGTAGGAAATCACAAATAACAAATGTTAATGTGTATTAGTTTAATGTATCATTTGTTGAGCAGTAGTTTTTTTTTACATTAATGTTGTGTTAGTTTGATTTTGAAGGTACACTTTTTAATGGTGGCAATAAATAATGGTAATTTAATATAATATAATTCGTAATAAAATAGGCACGTTTGGTTCTGTTGGGAAATCCATTTTCGAAATTTTGTTGGAATAAATTATAAACATCACATTCGTTTTATTATTCTCACTCTCATAACGTGGTTATTAAGAAATAAACTCTCAGGCTCATGCGCTTGCATCTATTGAATTTTAGTGTATCTGCATAAAACTCGATACTTATCAATTAAATATTGATTTTCATAACTTTAAAAGTTTATACTTCTTGTGTACACACGGTTATTTGGGGAAATTGGCGCAAATTAAACCATCCACAATATTTGCCGTTATTATTTCTGTAATAAAACTAGTTCTAAAGCAATAATCCTGTAACAAACCCTCATTAATCCCCAGGGACTCTTACCCCGAAGCGTTTCATTGTCTCCAGTCCTTCCAATCCCTGTAATTATTAATTTATGTATAATAGAGGCATCTTTACGTCATCCTTTTACGTATAAGACTTAAAACTTCAGATAAAATCCTGGGGTTTTCCCACGTAAGATATTCATTTTGTTCCATTCATTGCAAAAGAATATAAGTATTATGCTTTTACATTCTTCGGTTGAGAGATCTTTATCCTCTGAAAAATGTCTTCGTTAATGTCTTCTGAACCTTCATTCGGATCACCTGAAGAGTCTGCAGGCTCGGTCAAGAGGTTATTAATCTGATTAGAAGTTCCAATTAAAAAAATGAAAATCCAATAATTTGAGGACCTTTGCGAACAATGTTATGTTCATTACAACTACCGAAGAAACCTTTTTCAAATTCAAGATTTTCAAGGAACCAACAAATTCGTAGCCTCCATGACTGGATTGCTTGAACTGTTAGCAGTTGCATAGCTGTAAATCATTACTTAATGATGTTGACCTATTTTTTCTGCTAAATATTTTTTAGGACACCTGATGGAAGTTATGCAGAAAGAGAAATAGAATATTTAAAACCCCAGACACTGCAAATTAATTTTGGAAAAGTTGATTTTTAAAATAGAAGCTCAGTGACTCTGTAATAATCTCAAATGGTTTTTGTCAACTGAGTTTTTCAGTTCGGTATAGTGGAACGTAATGCTTTGATAGTTCTGGTTTGTTGCATCAAATTAACCACAAGAGTTAAGAAGGACAGCCGGACACAAGGGATGAGATTTAGCCCAGGGATTGAGTGTCCAAGTAATTCGTTCGGAGACGCTCTAATAATGAAGTTTTCGCTCGGACGACAAAGTTTATGATTTTCCTAGTTGAGATGTTAATTAGTTATTAAATCAGCGGCTGGGCTGTGCTAACAAATTTTCACCAGAGCAAATTTAAAATGAAGAATGAAAGTCAACTTACGAAAAACTTTCTGAGGTTTCCGAAATTATCATAACTTTGTAAAATAGTTGCACACTTTAGGTTTATTTTGGCGTTTAATGATTGAGGATTCGTTCACGTGTGGAATTCGTTTATATTCTAATTGTAAAAAAGTATTTTCTATTAAGCTTTGCCTGCCTTATGTTCAAGCAGTTTTGCTGAATTTCAATAAGAGTTTTTACCTTCTGTAAATTCTCTTATGCTCAATAGGAACAGCCGATGCCTGACTCAATAGTTATTTATTAGGATACATTTTATTAAATACATCGTGTTCTAGAGTGCTTTACATGTAAAATATTGTAATTATGTCCTTGTATGACGTACGCTCAATTTAACTTTTGTAATGATACCTAGAAATGTTATAAATTACAAAAATTTACTAGTTAGAAAGTTTGTGAGATATATTGAAGGTCGAGTACAAATGAAAAAAACATCCACTAGTTTTCTATGGATGAACTTTTTGTTTTATCTACCTCTTTTTTTCCACCTTCTTATTAATAATATCACGGTGTCATTTATCAGTTTTCACCTAATAAATTTCGCAAGTTTTTGTCCGTTTCTCAAGAAGTGTCAGCTTAGGAGAATCAAAATTTATTTTATGTTGGAGAGTTACGCCTAAAAATAATGCGCATCTCTACTACTAAATTCAACCGCCTGATTAACTGTGATTGTAAACTTATACCAATTACACAATAAGAAGTATAAGCTAGCGTTTCACTACGAGAAGAAATGTTTTTTGAGATGAATGAAAAACTATATGAGGGAGAAGTGTTGCAGTAATAATAAGTGGTAGTGAAAGCACAAACTTTTATGTTCGGTATTCGTTAATTATTCTTTTTATTCTGAGAGAAACTATTTCTACAGTGAAATAAAGTTTAGTGATACGAAATCTTAATCGACAACCAATCGACAGCTTCCGAGCACTATCTACAACCCTTTAACGACCTGTTTCGCACCCCTAACCTCCTTCAATTCTATTTCATCTTCAATATCATCCCCTGACTTCTGCAATTTCTTACATCGTTGCTGGTCGCTTGAAGGTCACCGAAATTAATATAAATACACCAGCGGCTAGAAATGATACGAATCAGTTTCTGCTTCCCCTAGAGTTACCGCCACGTTTCGAGCCCTTTCTAGAAATTTGAATTTTCCACATAAAACAGAATCCTTTACTTCGACTATATTAATTAACATTTTTGCGTTCATTCAAGGGCAACTAAGAGAAGTTGTTCGGAGAACTGGGACAATGGAAGAGATGGGAATTGAAGCGTGGAAATCAATATTTTATTTAACTCGGTTTTTAACTGTTATTTAATTTTCTACAATTGTTGAGTTCGTTAAAAGTTTTTAATTTCAATGTCGTGCCAGATAAAATAAATAGAAAGAGAGAGAGAGAGAGAGAAACGAGAGTTTTCACTTCGTCTTTTGAGTTCGGAATCCCGTAATGCCTATAAATTCCCGGCTGTACGTCTTTGGATCGGGTCGGGAGGAAAACCGGGAGAATGGTACTTAAGAAAAACACAGGACATTCTTCCAAGACGTGGAAACTGGGACGATAAATTCACTGTGGGTTTGAACAAGGCAAACACATTCACTTCCGCGTGAGAAATCAATAATGGATGAACTTTTGTCGGAAATTATTTGCACCTTGCCTGGTTCTATTGTATCTTTATGTACACATACTTACGCGAAACAATTAGCCTTAGCCAAGGTTTGTTGTTATTGCAACACAACTTCTTTCTCATAAGTATTTAATACATCGAAGTATAACTTCCACTTTGAAGTACGCAACTGAAAGAGATGTTACGCGAACAAAGACATGAAAGTCCAATTGTGCAGATGAATGATTTAATGTTTTGGGGAGAGGTAACGTAAATTTGTTGGAATTTTTTCCAAATTTTTTTAAACGTAGAATGTGATTTGAAACAATGTACACTTCGGAAAGTATCCACGGTTAGTACACACTAACAAATGAATAGAATTTCTATTAATTTTGCATAAAATTTTAACAAAATAATTAAATGGGTCGGCAAAGGCTGGCTGAGTTTCATTCAGTGTGCCCGTTCTCCTCTTCACTTGACGTAAAAGATATTTTGTGAAGTAAAATAGGTTTTCTGGTTTTTCGTGGAAAGCCTCCGGAAGCAAAGGCTGAGGAGTGAGAAAGGCGTCACACTCGTGACAGATTGCTCCTGGGCAGATAATTCATTGATTCCCAATTTTTGATACAGAGGAATTGCTTTATTCCAATTTAGTGCACTTCAGTGTAAGGAAAGAAATCATTCATTTTTTTGCAAGGACCACATGGAGGAGAAGAAATGAAATTGACAAATGGATGTAAGCAATCCGTCTTGGGCTAGAAGAGTAGGAGTCTAATGTTTTTTCCGACGGTCAGTTTGTCTCTAGAACGGATGAAAAAAGAAATCCACCTCTATATTGCATAGAATATACGTCCTTAATTGTACATCCGGGTGAAAAATAAACTTACGACACAATTAAGAAAGTTAGTTGGAGAATACGAATGATTTATTATTGTAATCCAAGTAACACCCTATGAAGTTTCCAAGTCCATGTATAAGTCATGGTTCCTCTTGCGAAGAAAATCTTGTGGTTTCTCTTTGCTATGGTTCCAATTATTTATTAAAAACGCTCAAATTTTGCAAATATCCAGCAAAAATTATGGAAGTAAAATTAAAGTTTAGGAAACCGGAATAAAACTATAGCAAGAGAGGTTGGCGTATGTGAAATTTCTCGCATTATCATAAACCTTTCACGCGGTTAGTGTTATTTTATGGATTGTAGATTCAAAATGGGTTATTGGGAAGTGCAGAAAAATAGACGGTGGCCTTTCGTAATAATGTTGGGATATGTTGAAAAGGTAGTTCGAGGAGCAGGTTCGTTCGGTTCGTGAGAAAGACATTTATTTGTCCGAAACCGACTTTTCCTTGGAGAGTGGTTAAAAGAATGAAGTGAAGGAAAGGAAAGAAAGAAAAGGGCGGTAGAACGCTTCACGCTGCATAAATTTTTACAAGAAGATTCTTTCCGTGGGTTTGCACCGTTTCGTTGGATGATGCTCTTTAAGTACTCACGTTTCGAAATGGAAGGTTTGCCAGTTTTTTACTCATGTCCTTTCTTGCTCGCCTCTCTCTCTCTCTCTCTCTCTCTCTCGAACGATGAGTTTCCTTCGGTCGGGGGCAATGGTTTGGTATCGGAGGAACGCTATCAGCAAATGCCACGAGGACGAAACGGTCAACAAATTCTTTCAGGCGGTTGGGAACAGTATTCAACGGTGAAATTAAAAGGGATTCGCACGCGGAAGAAAGCATTCAGGAGAGTCATTGAGCGATGTGTATTAGATGGAAAGGCACGCGATGAAAAGAACGAGAGATGGACGCGTGTACATTGAATGCAAGGGAGGTGAGACAGACAGAAGAAGTTGGGTTACGTAGAGAAGGAAAGAGGAGAAATTGAAATCTTGTTTCAAATGTATGAAAATTTAAAAGGGAAATTCTCTGCCACGGTATATTCAGCCGAGAGTAAAATTGATTTACTGAAAATGTCGCAAAATTGATACTGAATAAAGGGGAAAAAAGTAGAACAAATTAGAGCCACGAGGAAACTACACTTTAGAAGTTACCGAAGAAACGAAAAACTAATAGGTAGCTGATGTTTACAAAATCCTGTGGTCACTTAATAAATAAAATTATGTAGTTCTCTCATAAAAACAGTTGTTTTATAAACGAATTAAACAAAGTATCCCGTCTAAAAAAAAAGTTAAATCGAAAATTGAAGTAACAGCACGACTCCGGGGTTATTATTCAATACAGCTTATCCGGCTTTAAAAAAATGAGCTGAATTTAATACATTTAAACTGAGTCCTTGTCAGGGTATTAGGAGACCCTTGGAAGTCTCTTCTGAAAGTGAAGATCGCAGCAACAGAACGGTTTCTCACGCAGTTGTTTACTTTATATATTTAAAAAAAGTTTACCTATAAAAGTTCACTTGTTACGAGGAAAGTGCTGAAACGCAGAGGCAGACTAAGTTGAGATGAAAAACTGACTTCGCTCTAACCTGTTCTTAAGGGTAGGGTTTGCTCCGTAGGGTGTGTGATGATGAGGTGAAGAGCAAAGGTGAGTAATGCAATCCTTGAAAAAGGTCCGAAGGTAACACGAGTAATAAATATCTAATTAAGCAGTACATAAATTTTCTTACATTAATCCATGTGCACGAAGAGCGCGAGATACATAACTATTGCTTTAATTAAATTTTTAGCTTATACTTGCGAATACTTGCTCATTATTGTTATATTTATTTTGTGCGTGCTCGCTGTTTTTATGTATAATTCTTCAGAGGGGTTCAATTACGAGGAGTACGGCTCCTGTGTCACAGTGGCAGAAACCGTTCTTGTCAAAATTTTCGAGGGGACACATTTGTTTTATTACATTTAATGTCCGTAATTATTTGAATCCTCGTCTCCGGGCCATTAAATCTGCTATTTGATCACGTTCTTGAGATTCTACACCGAAGCACTCAACCTAATGCTTTTTTTCTAATTTAACTGAATGTCTCAATCTACCATGTTCTTTTCCCTGAGTTTTCGGTATAAAACTTGTCTTCCTATTCTAATTGTGTGCCTTACTAAAAACTATTCTTTTGCTAGCGGAATGTACAGTCAGGAATGTTAACTGGAACTCCTCACGGTTCTCGTTTAGGTTTAAAAATTTAGCAACTATTCAAAATTCAAAATTTTAGTTTAAAATTTCGAGAGTTTTAGTCCGACTCAGTTGGAATGGACTATTAAATAGACTTTTTTTTATTAATTATTCTTTTTCATCTCTCGACTAAAAATTTAGAAAAAAATTTTTCTACCAACTTTGGTTCTTAAATAATTGGGATTCAAAGTTAACGTGCCATTACAATAAATAGTATTACAATAAACAATTTATTTATTTTAATGGGGTGATAGAAATTATTTTATAATATAAATATTTGTGGTGTCTACAACGATTGACCTGTTAATCTCCATCAAATTAGTTTATCGATTTACTCGACAGTACTGAAGTCAGATTTACGCGGAAATTGTAGAATAGGCGAAGGATGATAGAAAACGTTTCTAGAATTCACTAAATCACCATTGTTGTTTTTTTGTGAATAAAATAAAGTTAAAAATAAACAAAGGTGAAATACGGGTCGTAGAAAATATTCAACAAAAACTATGCAATGCTGGTTTATTTTCATTCTATACAACAGCTGGATCGGAGAAGTTTTGCATCATAACGGGACCTAAATGTATCGATTTATTTACGGTGATTTGACCATTTTGCTGGTCTATTAGAAAAAAAGAATAACAATATGGACAGGCTCACGGTCGGCCGGTTCGAATTGAGTTATCCCAAAGGATGGCTGGACCACATTTGAGACTGCACGTGCAGCCTCACTCGGAATTATTCTCTGATTATCCTCTCTGAACCATTTCCGCCTCACCGGACTTTTGAGACACCCAAACTGAATACATTTTAGCATTTAGTTTCCTTCTGCGTTGGACCAAGAGGAGATTTTTTTTTTATGGAAATCTTACATTGGCCCGATTTCTTCTCGGGTTCACTGTGGCAAAACTGGAAAATGAGAATTTTCTCGGATGCGGTCTCCGGAGAAACCCTAAATTAGGAATTAACTATCCTAGATTTTGAGTCCGGCTTAAATTTGTAGGTTCTCTAATCTCCCGTTGGAAGATAAAAACTTCCGGTTAGTTAAACTGTCTGTTTTAAATTAATAATACAAGTAGCTAGTAATTGGCTACCTAAACAAATAAAAAATTCAGGATCGATAGTTTGCCGGGGGTGAAGTGGCTAAAAGTCTAGATTAGAAGGCTAGTCGATCCGCATGATTTTTCTTAAAGGAATTGTGAAAGTATGTGGCCGTGAAAATTGTAAATTTGCCTATCGATTCACTTCGAGTTAGAGTTTCCGTGGGGGAAACTGTACGTGCACTGAAAAAATGTATTATCCCATGGACTTCGCTGAGGGAAAAACCCTGAACCTGATGACTTTGAATTTATAAAACTATTTATTGCAAGCTCGTAGTTTTCACCGAGAAATTGCCAGCTCGTAGAAAATGACAAAACCCGGTAAGTAACTCCGGGCGAAAATGCTCAAAGGATCGAAGCGTGACGAAGGAACGAACCTCTTTAAAACCTATGACGCTACTATACATCGTGCACATGCCGCAATGGTTCATTAAAATACAAAATTTGTGTCGAGTTTCGGTCGCGATTTGTGGATGCGTAAATACTTTTCGTGTGAAGTTTCACGGCCAAGTTCATCCGGTACGTGGAGGAAAATACAAAATTACGCGGCAGAAAAATAGAACCTCAGCTATATTTCAGTCTCGTGTACTGTGAGATACACCGTGCGGTGCAATGTACACGTGTGCACCAAAAGGTAATGCTCTGTACAAATGTATCTATTAATTCGAGGGGTAATTTATTATTAATTAGAGAAAGCTTTGAATTTTATTCTTTCTAACTCTGATAAAATTTTAAAGATACAATTTCCTAATTTTAATTAAAATTAATAATTCAATAAATTAAACTGCGGCGTATTGTAATTGGTACCAGTGGCGGGGTGATTTCACACAACTCAGTTTTCAACTAAATAATGAATTAAAATACCAACTGTGACTTCTTATGTGACTGTTATGTGAGTCTTCTGAGACTAATTATTTGAGTTCATGCATACATTCACAGTTTGGCGCCTGATTCAATTGATAAATGTTTCCAAAATGTGCCATTTTATTTTTCTTAAGCTTTTTTAACTTCAAACATAAACTGGGCAGAATAAAATACAACGTCAATGAAAGTCCACAATACTAAATTATCGATTTAACTTTTGTTCAGATTTTAACGAAAAGGTTAACAAAAATAAAAGTCTCTTAGGAAATGTATAACATTTCACATTTAATTGATCATTTTGTGTGCTTTAGCATGAACGAAATTTTTTTTGTTCTAGACTAATGGGTTTAATTAGCAGAGGTTTTGTGTCTATTGTCTATGAAACCGAAAATTTCACAACGGGCGTAAGCAATCCCCGGGTGTTTTGTTGCGGTTTTCGTCATGAAAGTTTGCTCTGCAATCCAATTCCGCACAATTTGTGCAACAAAACAAGTTGAGAATTGATTTTGGGAATTATTTGTTTAATAACTAAAACCAAAATTGATGATGAAACCGATTAACATTACGAGGCATAACCAGTTGAAATAATTAGCAAAGGGGATTCGGGATTTTTTCAACTAGAACCACTAGTGGGTGTTTAAAACATTGAATTAAAATATTGGAGTTTCGTGTTCTACCAATGCCTAACTTGAATGTGAGTCTTTGTCATATGTCAGAATGTCGAGTTGGTAGTTTTCACTCCAAAGGAAAAAAATTAAACTTGGATGGGCCAAATAATGGAGGATATCAAATTTAAAATGGATCCATCGTCCATTTTATGAAATGAGTAGGTAGAATTTTCACGGTCAGCCGGCTGTCAATCAGTATCGAATATTCGTCAAATATTTACCCAAGTATCGATGTTCTCTTAACCGGACATAATTTCGCATGGTTTTTGTTCATCAAAGAGCTCCACGTCGATGGGTCACGACTAGTTTAAATCTAGACTTGTGCCACCTTCGTGCCCTCTAAAGAGTTTGTATAAAAAAAAAACACCAAACGATTTCCTGCGGTGTTTCAGACGATTAAGTTTCACTACTCGACTTGTTCCACAAGGAATTTTGTCACGGGACAAATGCACTTCGACACTAAATAAACAGAAAGAAGGTTCGCGTGGGTCGTCTAAATTGGGCAATGGCCCAAGAGGCCCCCAGACGTATAGGTGAACACAAGGAAATGCAACTATTTTTAAATAATTATTACGATGCATATGGCGTGATGATAATGATCACTATTATTGTTAATTTGAATTTCAGTTGCACTATTCGGCTGCCAAAAATAACAGTTCTTAGAATACAAATACGAAAGTCAACTCCTTAATTTGCGTTTCTCTTACCTGGCTTGTCCTTTCAGTACTTCTAAAGAAATCAAATGTGGTTTACATTAATCCTGAACTAAACATTTCTATGAATCACACCTTTGGTGTAGTTGAGATTTTTTGTATTAGCTTTGAGCGGTCACTACGGTGACCGGATGGTCGACTTTCGAATCGTTGAGTTTGGAATAGTAGACCTTTCACTATTTCTCATTAGCATATTTTTATTGATATAAATTACTTGTTTAAAAAATTATAAGTTCTAATTTATAAGTTAAAAATTATAAGTTTTCATTCACGTGCAAATTCAGGATTGATTTCCAAACGGGTGTAAAATTAAACTAGTGACTCACAAGAAACTGTTCAAACTCCTTACGGGTGTACGAAAATAATGAGTAATAAAGAGTAATTTTATGTGTAACTGTTTCTTATGAAATTTCGACATAAAATACATGATTCTCTGCGAAATTTAATTCTTAAACACGGGTACATCAATAGTAAGGTATGAAGAGCTGTGAAAATGAATAGAGTTTCGCACAGCATTGACAAAGAACTGATATTCAACGTTTCTAAATTTCACCGAAACCTCAAGGAAAGCAAATGACCAAACATTTATTTAATATTTAAGGGGCCGGAACCTCATTAAATAATAAGGCTCGAGTCCATTACTTGCGGGAAAGTTACGAAAATTTTAGTTAATGGAAATAGGGTTCAGAAAGTAGAAATTATCATTTAAATTATATTAGAAAGTGTAAAAAAGAAGAAATGAAATTAAATACGTTAATTGCGGTAAAGTCTATTTGGAAGAAAAAAGAGAAGTACCACAAATAACTAATACAGACTAAGACAAAGTAATTGTTTCCATTTTAAATAAATAATTCGAATAAATAAAAGATATACAACTGTTCTAGAGCTGAAGACAAATTTTAAGAATCAGTCCCGTGCGAGTAGATTAAAATTAATGACACTTATTTTAAATTAATTTATCAAGTGAAATATTACGGAGAATGTAAAGTACAAAAGCTTTTAATCTCCGGGACACACAACCGAAGGATTACTCTTCTATAAAACACCATTACTTGTACATTTTATTAATCACTTTTCCGCTTGTTGACTGACAGGAGGAACTTGGTCTGAAATTTTACAAAGACAAAGTTATAAAGCACTCGAGGTTTATTTTTTAGACCAAATACGATGGGGAGGGAGAAAAGTTGTAACTCAAGTTTTTCGTTCGATTATGCCCTTTTGTATGAGTTAGAATGAAGCCTCGGAAACGTTGCAGAAGCAATTAACGTAATGAAATTAAGAATTACGAAGAAGCGCGAAGAATTTTTTTCGTACTTGTTCCCGCCACATTAAATACTTTATTTCATATTCCGGATAACAAAAGTGAAGTTAAAATGACTTCTGGTAAGAAGTCTATGGTAAGAAGATGGTACTCCTACGCTACTTCTTATTTACTTTGAGCTTTTGAGCTTTGAACTTGGAACAATCGAGTTTCACTTAATCTTCGTCTTCTCTCTCTCTCTCTCTCTCTCTCTCTCTCTCTCTCTCTCTAGTCTAGTCCCACTTCGCCTTCTTCATTTTTTTTGTGTTTTCTCTGCAGTCGTATTTTCGAGTCTTCTCTCGGGAGATGCAAAAAAATGGACGAAAATTCATAAAAGAAAATTCTCGTTGGCAAAAAAAAAACAGGCCGAGTCTGAGACAAATACGAAAATACTTTAGAGATGTTCGAGGCGGCAATTTCCGACAGAAAAAGCCTCGGGTTTCTCACGTCAGGGCTGCTATTGATTTTGGGTATTCCCAAGAGTTCTCATTCGGCACACCGGGTACCTGAAGAAGAAAGAGGTCACGAGTAGGTTTTGTCTTCTTGTTGAACGATCGGTAATGGAAAAGCGCACGATGAAGCACTTTGTAAGAACCCAATCGCGAAATGATTAATATCTTAGTTTCAAACTTGTGACATTTTCCTACCTCCGTAAGGAAAAAACAAATTTCATTTCTGAAACAAATGGCGGCCGGCGAGTCGTCTGCAGGAAGTAAAACAGCAGAGGGACTTCCATCCGGCAGGTCCAAATTTAAAATTTTCCGCGTGCCCGTCCCGACGTGAAGGTAACAAAGTTTGAGAAAACTAAACTAAATTTTTCATCTTGCAAACTTTGTTCTCTCGCAGAAATTATACAGTGCGAATCAATCAATTTCAACCCTGTCGAAGCCGATAACTCAAATACGTTTAAAAAAGCAGAGGGTGGGAACTCACCGCCTCGAATTTGTCACGGGAATTTTAATTAAGTTTAAGTGTCAAATATACTTGAAGTTCATGTGCGCGAAACAAACTCCCGTTTCTGCGTTGTCAATAAGAGAAGAGTACAGCCGCGTTAATAGGTTATGACCGGGTCTTGGAACCGAACAATAATTCCTGCGGGAGAGAATAATTTTCAGGTAGAAAGTGCCTGTCCGTAAAATAACAATAGAACCTGGACGACACACGGTACTTAGCCGTTCGTCCAACGTTATTTCGAAATCTGTAGTTTCTGGATGGGGAACCGAAAAGTTGGATTTTACCCAATTACCCACTGGGAGAGTTCAAAATAGTTCGCAAACTACAAGAATTCCAGATGTTATTGCGACCATTAATTATAAATTAAGGTGAAGTTAAACGTGTACGTTCGATTAACAACAAATTATAAGTTTTCAGGAAGAAGAAACTTCATAATCCATCTAATTGGAAGGGATAGTAAAAACCTTGGAGGAAAAGCCTTTAAGTAAAATTAGAAAACATGGCGGATGATATTTTTGTATTTTATTGTTTTGTGGTGTGCTACAAGTGGTAAAATTAATTACAACGGTAGTATAATAGTATAAGTTATTACAGAAGGTACAGAGATGGTGTTTTAGCGGGGACCTTCTCTGAAGGGAACTTAGTCTTTTTTCAATCAAGAGATTTAAAATGAAAAGTAGTGTCTCTGTGTAAGAAAAATACTGCGAAAACTAATTGACTACTTATCATTTCTATTCGAAAATTTATAAAAGAAAAACTACTAAGTACCGGAATAGTAGTCAATGCAGCCACGAAAATTGCTGGTGAAAAAACCAAATTTATGACTGACATTCAAGACCTTAGACGCAGTGAATCTAGCGAATGAGAAAGTCAAAAAAATTGAAATATTGCGGGAAGCGTATATACAGTAATAATTCAGAAAAAAGCCCTTAAGCCCCGAGTGAACAAATTAGGAAGAACCTACTTCCTGTGTTGGAAAATACATAAAAAATATTTTAGTGCGGCAGCACCAAAAGGTCCGTGTGGTTTGAGCGAGGTTTGGCTAGGTACAATTGTGTGTTACACCGTTGGAGAAAAGGTTTCTGGGGAATAGCAGGAAAAAATTTGAGGAAGCGTCTCAAGGCTAACATTAGTGCACAGGAACACTTGCAAACTATCTGTCAGTGACAGTGAACCGTGACTAATATTATTAATTGCTCATTATTGTTACCGATCTTATTACTCCATATTGAAAAACGATTCTTGACGAATCAAACGTAACGGCCCGTGTAAATTTTTGTGGTTCAGATGGTCTCAACTTAGCCAGGAGACAATGTAGTGGAAGAATTTACGTTTAGTTTTGATAAAATGATCCGGTTTCAAATTGTTTCAAATTCTAATTCTATTAGATTTTTTCACTTGTGTGTTGGCTGGTGTAAAAATCGGAAAAAAATAACTCACATTAATGTGAAGAAACGTATTCATCGGATAGAGTCTAATGTCTAACATTGACTCAGATAACTTTTTCTGCAATGCTAGAGACAAAATTAGTACTGTTGACATGAGAGACAAACAGAAGCTTTTAATTAACAATTAAATGCAATTCAATTTCGCCTTTCCACGGCCAATTAGGGAATTATACTCACACTTATTAATTAAATTTTGATTAATTGGGAACATCCTTTCAAGTACTGGTATGATAGGGGTACTTGTTTGAAATTATATTTTATGGATTTATGCAATTCATGGGGTGAGGAAGGCTTGGTTTTTCTGGCGTTTCCTGGTCGGATGGAAGCAGAGTAAGGGTGCATGAGTGGTCGGTTAGAAGAAAGGTTAAAACACGAAATAAAGAGCCCAGCTATTTAGTTTGAGGAAACGAAGAAGTCGCAGTTAGTGGACCGCAGCATCTCTTCTGGTTTCTTTTTTATACGGAAATACTCAAGTGTAAAATCCCACATTGCTCGAAATTTTAGTTTCGCTACGGCTAATCCCGAGAAGACAATGATCCGCTTTATGTAATATTGTATATTAAAGTTTTTAAGTAATATTATGATTAATAGTTTTTCTAAGCTCCTAAAGAACAGGTTTCCTAATGACCCAATATAATCCATCTTGCTGTTGTTGTCTCTTAACTCTCAAACTTTTTTCAGTTTGTACCAGTTTTGTTATTTGTCACGAACTCTGCATAAAACTAATTTTACACGTACTAAAAATCAAAGACATTTTCTTCGCTTTAATTTCTTAGTAATAAGTTTCCTATTTGTCGACGTAAAAGAGAGGCTCAGTGATAAATGGAATGATACGCGAAGTACTTTGGCTATTGTTACACAAACTATTTTTCAATATATCAAAGATTTGTTTTCCACGCAAGAGAGCCATGAATTACTTGTCGGGTGCAACACAATTCTCTAAAATGGCGGAGAGCGTTCGAACCTTTTTGTGTTAGCGGAAATGAATGATGAGATTGTTAACATGGAAAACAATATGTCGGGTAATAATAGAACAAAAGAATCTTAAATTTTGTTATTGGCTTTCCATCACCCCTGTCTAAAGGAACTTGAGAAGGTAGGACTTGAAACACAGACTCGCAAACGCTTGCTTTACTTACCTTTATACGTTTCTCACAAGTTGTTCGTCGTGTTTTTCGTTAACATAAAGTATACTTTTTTGAGTGTACTAGTTCAAGTTTCTTGACGTACTAATTTTAATATTAAACGTGATATCAACCCATTTTATTCTTTGTTGCTTAATGACCAGCACCTTTATAGTTAAATAAAACGTGTTTGTTCCTTTTTACGTCATTTTAAGTTCATTAAAAAATACGGCATGTTCATTTATTAGCAGTTAACTTATATTTGCGGGGAAAATTTTTAATAACTTAAACTTCGGTCGGTGAGATATTTATATATATATATATGAAACGATTACCCGTATTCTTGATATATTTCTATTACTTTACGAGTTTTTCAATATTTTTCTGCCACCTTCTCTGATGTGAAGTAATAACCCAATTTCCCTCTGCGAATGTGTGTTATTAATCTTAGTATTTCATCTGTAACATTTCCTTTAGTTTTCGTTCGTTTCAGTTCTCCAATTTGGAACAAATGGAACACTTTCCTCGGCGTTTTCATCTTATATATATAGTTGGATGATCGCTCAATCCCAAAAATTAATGTTTCAGTATAAATGAAAATGCTTCTCTCTTCTCTCTGTTACCCTCGGTTTCCTTCACGAGGCCCGTTTGAGCAAAGTAATTTCTTTAACAGGCTTTTCTTCTGCATCTCATTGCCTCACCACGTTAATAATATATGCTTGTAATGGGAAAACTCATACTTTACAATTCGCGTTGACGGAGACATCAAACTGAATCAAATCCTGTTGGTCGAATGCGCTCCGAACCGGCAACCTCGGACTGAATGAGTACTTAATGGCGTTTTATTTAACAGTTGAAACGCGTCTGTTAATGGTGCCGTGCCGACGGGCTTGGGTCTATTCCGTAGTGAAAAAAAGTCTGCTAGAAACAAAATCTAGGAAGGAAAAAAAACAGAGGCTCTAGAGTGTAGGCGAACATGTTTACCATCGCGCTCATGTTTTCGAGTTAAACAGCGCGGAAAAGTCAGAATTTCGGTTCCAAACGGGAGGCCAGTCGGACCAACTGAAACGTTCTACGGTGACATATTATTTATTCCGTTATGTTATATCGATTGCTCCCGTGAAACCCCCAAGCAGAGTTCTAATTTTCCATTTGCGAATTGTTAAGTATCAATAGCAATTACACATCGATGTAAAGTGATTGATAATTGTTTGCTTATTAAAATGCGATTGAAATTTGTCGGGTCGACTTAACCGTTTGAAAATGAAATTTTGGCGGGCATTGAAAATTCCCGGGGAGGGAAGGTGGGGTGGCGGAAGCGGGGACAGGTTGATTCCCTCTTCCTTGGGTATCGGAAAACGTTCGATTTTCTCCGATTGACATTTTCTGACGATGGAAAAATCAAGTTCGAATTACTTGATTTCGAGGCAGTCGACACCCGATGCAAATTTAATTCCGGTTAATTGGTCATGGATTTCCGGTAGTTGAACCGTGAGAAACTTACGTTCCTGCCGGAGAAAAACGGACAAGAAAATTGAATTAAATAACAACGTGGGAGAAAAGGAAAAAGGGAAAGGCCCCGGCAGGGGGAAAATTAACAAGAACTGTAGGAGAAAAATAAAAATAAAAAGTTGAATGAGAAAACGACTCGGTTTGAGTCGGCCACTTAATAAGCTTAAATCCGGAAACGGGTAACAGTTTCCTTCGAAACAAAGGAAACGGAAGTGCAGATGGAACGGAGGAATCCGTGAGAAATGGAAAATATTGGAAAATGGAAAAATTTTTTTTTCGGAATGCACGACTGAGTTATTGTCGACTCAGATGGAATATTCCTTGTTGTTTCTTCTCCTACGGAAGAACTGACTGACATTTAATGTTTCTTGAGCATTTGCTGATTGCACCTACCGAATATCGTCGAACCAAAGATGAAGAAGATGGTTTCTTTCCGATCATTTTGTCCTGGCAACTGAGTTTACATGCACGACTTGGTTTGTTAAAGTTTTTTTCATTGATATTCGTAGGTTTGTTTATTTAATAAAGAGGTCGTGTTTACTTTGGAACGGTGTCTAGGCAGAGTCCCTTAGCCGGAAATAAGTGGCGGATGCAGTGAAAAAGTTGACAACAGGACACAGACGGGCGAGGTGTAACTATGACACGAGTGATTTACAATAGAAATTTTGTCTAATAGAAAATGGTAACGGTTTCTTTAGTGGAGGGATATCTCAACAGATGTAGGGCAATAAAAATTTTCATTTCTGATGTTTTCCCCATAGGTAGGAAAGGGTGAAATGACGTACATAAAATCATTTTTCAAAGTTGCTGTTTGCCGTGTTTACAGAAAAGAAATTGGGCGAGTCATAAGTCAGGAACCTGACCGTGATAAAACGTCATTTTAAAAACCGTTTTTTCGGGGAGGTCAGTGTTGGGAGTGCGCGCATCCTATTCTTCTGCTCCTCTTATTTTGCAAACGTCGACGAGGTTATAAATCGATTTTCAATAATTGATCGAACGCTGTGCCGTACCTGGGAGAGAAATTGGAAGCTGCTTAAGAACCGGGCGACACTAACTTAGTTTGGACGACTTGACAAGGGGGGGACCGTGCAAGTGTTTTCAAAATTTCACGTTTCGTATGGTCGAATGTTAAACAGTGTACGACGACACAGTGTTATTCTTTAAGGATGAATAACTCCATTCAAGTTAGGTTTCAATATTATTTTGAGTTATTTGAGTGTCAGACGGTTGGCTAACGACCACAGCCAGCCACAACGAAAGTCGTTGTTAAGCCGAAGAGCAAAATAACACATTTTGTTTTTGCTCTTGACTTGAAAGTAACGAATCGTTGTAAAATTCAGTTTCTCTGCTTCCATCACTTTACAGCATCGTTTTGTACCGACGGGAACAACAGTCTAACTTGTAATAGTATTACCATCGACAAATTTATTTTCTTTATAGTTGTGGTAGCCCGTTGAAATATGCGACAGCTTAAAAGGATGTCGAAGGCACCCTTCAGACAGTAGAAAATTTATACGTGTGTAATAGTTGTATTATGCATTTTTAAATGTTTTTTTTCAATTCGCGAACTAGAACTGTCTAATGTCTGAATGGTTTGGCAAATACTGTAAAAGCTCGAGAACTGTAAAGCTGTCAACGAAAGTACAGAAGTTCTGGCGCCGCCTTCGCAATGGGACGTCGGTTAGAAGCAACGATAACCGATGCCGTTTTATTTAGGATATTATCCGACCGAATTATCATGGAAATCCGGATTAGGAAAAAACTGTTCTTCTCTTTGAACGACACTTTTCACGAAAAGAAGCACCAGTATTCATTCAACAATGGACTACTTTTACGACGGTCTACATTAAATTAAAGGAGAAGGGTTAGGAGAAGCGAAAGTATGAGCTCTGCAAAAGAAACATGACTTGATGGGACAGAAACGTATGCAACATAAATAAAATGAGAAAAACAACTTCTATAAAAGAAAGCTGTCAGTAATGAAAACGCAATACCGCCCTGAATTTTGTATATAACCCTATCTGTAACTTTTGCACAAGTATTAGTCACAATTGTATTTTTTTGTTGAATTATATGGAGTTGAATTAGATAGAATTATATAGAATTATAAGGGACGAGAAGCCTGTTTGAATATTCAAGATGTAGAGCATACATAGCATACATAGCAATTATTATTTTTTTAAAAGGAATATCTCCGTCTCTAGTGCCAATATTTTCAAAGCGCACTTATAATATCTGGACTTCATTTTATTTTTATAAAAAGAAATCTCACCGAGTCTAAGCTTCCATTGAAAATGAGGAGAAAAAGGAACTGGAGCGTCGGATTTAAAGTGTTTGTCTTTCAATTTCTGAGAGGTGTCACTCTAATGAATTGATGATTCTGCCCAAGAACTAAAAGTTTTGTGGAGTGCCACGTTTTCTGAATCGGAATCGAACAAGAAAAAGGGAAAGAAAACATAGAGAGTAGTAAAAAGTAATAGGCCGGTTATTGATGATTGTAAAAAAATTCTTAAACTCGCAGGGAAATTCGAAAGGATTAGACCGAGCCGGTTATGTTTCCTTTTGTTTGTGCACTCAAGACGCTCCACCAGTCAGGATTATATACGAATTTCCATTTCACACGAAACAAAAGCCTCTGACTGAAACTGAAATTTCGAAAACTTTCTGTCCAAACAAAGGAATTTCCAGGAAGTTAATTGTTATTAACTATAAAATTATAACGATAAAATTATATAAAAGAGGAGGTTGAACGGGAGTAATCCCATCCATCCGCCGCGTTTCGTGTGAGACGATGACGTGATGGCCGCAGACGCGTTGAAAGGAACCAGAAAGATGATGAACAGGAAGAAGAATAAGAAAATTATGATGAAGAGGAGCAGTGAGAGAATTGAAATAGCCTCCCGGGGACGTGAGAAAGAAATGTACTAAAAATGGAATCGGATGACAAGTAGGAAATTGGTGAATCCGTTCGGTTATTGCTTCCAAGAAGATTTGAACTGAATTTAACAGTCGTAAAAAGGGAAGTCGGCTAAACAAGGGAATTGCTCACCGAGAAAGGGAAAAATAAAATAGGAAACAGGCTCGAAATTATATAGTGAAAATAGATAAAATGGATGAATAGTTTCGGAGCGTTCTCCTTTGGTCGAACGGCGATCGGTCAATAGACTTCATTTAAATGAAGTGAGCAATAAATTTTTCCTACAGCAAATTCTGTAGAAAATCCTTCGACGTTTAAATTTCGAGACGGGGAAAGTCCGAATTTGACAAATCCAACTAGACGTGTCGTAGATGTATCATAGAAACTCGCACCCTGATTTAAATGGACCGACCAAATAGACTGTTTTCTTGCCCGCTCCGAGATTGAACTAGTGCAAAAAACTATAAAATTCTATTCAAACGAAAGAAGGTAAACATAATGTGCTGGCGATGTTCACTTTTATTGCCACGCGTCTTTCAATTTGTGTCTCGGTCAGCCATTTTGTACAATAGTTTTTGAGTTATAGTTGAACTACCCGTTTCTATTATTCACGATTTCACGGCTCAAACTTTAGGTTCTGCCGTAGTTTTACTAATCGCTTATCATTATTAAAACTAATTCGGTGGCTGAACTTTTGCTGTTGTTCCCTGTTCAAATTTGCCAAGATAAATTATCCCACTTTTTACTCCAGGATTCCAGAAATTCTTCCTTCTGTATACCGGGAAGTGTTTATGCTTCCGTAGTAATTATTTTTAATCAAGTAGAAAACAAAGTGCTTCATTCATTTTTTAGTGTGTTTCTGATAAATTGCTTCTCGACTTGAACTTCCTTCGTTACTTTGCCTAAAATGAGTATCTAATAAGGTGTATTACTTGTTTATTTATTTTTAACTTGGAGTTTATTTAAGGGATTTGAATTTAGAGGTATTGTATTGTTGTTGCATTGATTTTTGGTTTTGTGGCACTTGAATAAGAAAGAACTTACGTAAATACTGTTCGTCTTTTAGTTAGTACTGCTGAATGACCAAAAATTGAGTGGCGGAATGGAAAAATGGAACAGCACATGTATAAAAATATTTACAAAGAATTTCAAAATTTTGAAATATTTATTGAACATAAAGTAGAATGTAAAACATATATTACTAACATTCCAGTCGGAGGGTGCCATTGCTGACTTCCAGAAACATTTACTGTAAAATATTTTTTTAAACAGAGCTGCCCGTCAAAAATTTATGAAATATATTTTACAGCGCACCATTTTCAGCTATTAAAAACAGTATTTCTTAATTAATAATTTACTAATTTTATGGGAGATTCTTCTGTTGGAATATCATACAAAATGAGTGCTTGGCGTTTTAAGTATATGGAATAGTCATTACTCATTAGAATTTTTAAAGTATCAAATTAGCACCGTCATATTTCATATTGTTTTTGTCGTCGTGTCGTTTTCTATATCAAATAGTGGTAAGGCGTGGACTTTTATCTCAGTTTAGCATAATTGTAACAAAGGAATTCTTCAAGAAGCCCGATGTGACAGAAGAAAACAATACCAAAACTGATGAGCTGTTATTTTATTATTTTCTTTTGGGTTCTGGCGGCAGGTTTTAAGAAACATTTCCAGAGGGGTCGTGCCGTGCCATGAATTATTGGAAACACGACTTTTCTATTCCTGCCAGCTACTCACTCTCTCTCTCTCTCTCTCTCTCTTCTCGGCTATGAATTGATATTATTACTCGCGCTAATAAATCCATCCTTGAAAACTGTAAAATCGGCGTTCATTACACTAATTTAAAAGGCCCGAAGTCGTGCTGTGTTCACGGATATCACGTAATCCGGTTATTGCTTTCCTTTAATGTCTACGATCAACTATATATTTGAGTTATTTGCAAAACATCGAGAGCAGTTAATTGTCAAAGTTTTATGCGAGAGACGTTGTTACTGAAAACGTCCTTTGTTTAATTTTTAAAATTTTTAATTAATCTTCTTATAAAGGACTAATCCGGGATATTAATTTTTCATGGGTGTAGCGAAACCGCCGTTTTATATGAGTTTCTAATATGGCGATTACACACGTGTAACCCGTTCGAAAGTACTCGTTAACTTATTAATAAATAAAACGGGGTATGAAATTTGAGCGCTTTTGTCTTGGTGCCTAAGAAGTTTCACAATTTATTCTAGCACTATTTTTTACGTAAATATGGAGTTTTAATAGCTACTAAAAACCCTTTGATGACTTGTGTACAGCTCACGTCGTTTATAATTTTCTAGTAGAAAGTAATAGATAATTTATACGCTTTCCATTCTTATTAAAATTAATATGCTTTATCACTTTTGTTTTTCTATACACTTACTAGTGGGATTTAATAGTGGTAGAGTGACTGAAGTAAACTTAATGACGAAAAGTAATGACTGACGTAAACAACTAGATGACTAGTGACAGACAACTACTGGTTGACGACGGTACAAAGTTGGATGAAATTCATTAAGAAACAAAACTTACGTTGTTCGTTGTTTGTAATCGCATCGATAAATATTACAATGTGACAACATCTATTTTGAATAGAGGTTGTAGTGAATTATTACAAGTTCACTCTTAGCGTATTGCAACTCTCTCAAAAGCCGCGCACAATACTTAAAATTGAATAATTTAGGGAGTGTAGCAGTAGAACATGTCACCAAAGACAACTTTGAAATCCGGGTTGGTTGCATGTTGAAGGGATGTAGCAATAAAAGTCAAGTAGAAAATAACAGTAACATTATAAGTGTCAAAGAAAATCCCCTTTCCTTCACTTCCTTACGATTTAAGCAATTTGATTGCAACCTTTCAGTGACGCTAATAGTAAAATAATCTGGGCTCTTGCAGAAAAATAGTATTGTTCCTCCTGTTCCCCCACACAACTTACAATTAAAAATATTTCCCTTAAATATTTTTTCTCCTCAGCCAACTTTTCCAACAGCCAAGGAAAAAGTTTTTTTTTTCTACGTCTTGCTTTCTTCTATCCATCTCGATGACTTCCTCTTGGACGAATTCTTATATTTCGGTTCAGTGTTATGTTTCTGTGCCAACATAAAACTCAACTGTAACTTCAGGGATAATATTTTTTGCTTTCTTTCGAAATTAAAACCCCCGATGCTTGGTGGTTGGAGATTTTGTCGTGAAAATATTAGTAGAAGAATGGCGAGCCGCACACTTCTATATTTTGGATTTTGTTTTATCCTCTGGTGTTTTATAAATTGTAACTCACAGTTTAGATAGTGACATCTGGACTGTTACATTCACAGTACTCCCTGACCCATAGTTATACATTCCTTTTCGCCGTACTAAGGAAAAGGGATACGTATAGTTTTATCATATTTGCCATCTCGTTAACATATGTTTTTTCCCAGGATCAAAGGTGATTGGATGAAACTCAAATATCGCAAACAGTTAGGGAATAAAATTTGAAGTTTAACAGAGACAACTGGTCTATTGTCTAGACTAGTAATGAGAAACCGTATTGACTCGTAATGAGAAAAACATGGTTCTTGGTATTAGATGTACGAGACAGACATTTTGATAAGTTCCTTAGCGGAGCCCAAATTCACGATAAACGTTTCTAAAACACTTGGATCAATGCGGACGTATTGTTTCTAAAATACGTCAATCACATTTGAGTTTGAATATTGATTGTAATGCTAGGTGAAATTGGAATTAATGAACTTTGTTGACGTGAAATTAGAAATTCAAATGAGACGAGAGCATTTCGGAATGATTATTGAAAGGCCCCAGTCTATGTACAGGAAACGCACAAATTCGAATTAATGAACTTAATTGTTGGTCACCAGTGTAAACAACCAGTTCAGGTTAGTAAAAGGGGCAAAAAAAAGGAATAAAAAACACGTGAGAATGAAAACATGTGTTCCTTTCAATGCAGGGATTTCCTTAATGTCTGAGTAAGTAATGTAAAGCCACGTGAAGGAGAACGAGTTCGAAGAAAATCAATCAAAATAGAATTAAAAATAGTTTCCGGTGGTTTACAGTTCGTCTGTATGCATATCCATGCACAAATGAATTTCAACGTTGCAGTTCATGTTTCGCGCCATGAAATGTTGAAATTGTTTTTCTCGAATTCCGAATGCAAAAACACATAAGAACATAATCCCACTTTGAAAGAAGTGAAAAAAATGGATTATAAAAAGCTGCAAAGAATCCTTTATTATTTTTTTATCTTATTTTTCCGAGTGTCACCAATCCTTTTTTCAAGTTTCCACAAAAGTTTTCAATGTTAGTTTTAGAGAGGGAGAAGGAGGAGGAGCCTGTGAAACCTTGAACCTGACGGTGAAACGGCAAAACCGTAACGAAACCCATAACTATAAGTGAAACTTAAAGTTAACAACCTTTTTTCCTTCTCCCACTTATTTTTTTTTCGCAACAGCGAATCTAGGATGAAAGGCGTGTTGCACATTATTTTGCAGACTTTTCCGTCTCATCAAGTTTTTCTCAAGTAGTTGCACTTGACACCGTAGATTTAAACCGTGTGTGAGATAGAAACAATGACGCGGAGTCACTAGAAAATTGTGATGTGAAGAAAACGTTCATTTCACACAAGGCGTTCATAGAAATAGTAACTACTAGTCATTTTGACGAATTGCAAAAACAGTTGGAACGAAAAAAAGCTTAATTGGTCTCGTATATGTAGAACTTATAATAAACCCAATCATAATAATATATATTAGTTACAATTACATTACGATATAAATAAGTGCCTACGGATATATATTAACCATTGATAGTTAGTTAATTAAAATTATTTTATGGTAAAACTATGTATTGCTATCTGAATCTATTGAAAAGGAATAGAAAATAGATATGGAATTCACTAAAAATGTGTTAAAATTAGCAAAATATTTGTACTTATGGTTTATAATTATGTTTATTGAAGAAACTCACTTAAAACTCCAACAGACTGTATATGCTTGTCTTTGCTTAATTAATTTTTTTTTTAATCAAAGAGACATTTGTAAGATCTGGTTCGGTCTGGGTCGGTGTACAGAGCGTTACACTTTTCAACAAATTAATGTCGAATTTGGTGCTACAAATTAGCCCGTTTTACATTTACAACTAAACATGGAGAACAAGAATTTTAAAGAACATACGAAAAACCAAATTTACGAAATGAGGTTACCTGAACACCCGGAGACCGTTGAACCGCCGGGTTAAACAATAATTGTCCCCCTACATGAAATTGCTATAATTTACTAATCGATTTGCTGCGAGAAAATTATCTAGTAGTTTCCAGTTAACTACTTAACTTTTAGATATTTCGGACTTGCGTTTTCGGATTCCTTCTTTTCCGGTTGTATTTTTTGCCGTCAGGCTTTTTCCCCTCCTTCGACCGAGCGAATTCCAATTTTTTCAACGCTCCATTTCGAGCATAAAGAACATTAAGTAAACAACGGGAGTGAAATAATCGGATAAAGGCGGATGATAACTTATCTGTTTGTCTTGCCTGACCGACTAACTGGAGAAAATAATTTTTGGCCTTCTCAATTCTGATCTCTGATTAACGGAAGGGGATGGCAGTTGGACAGTGATACTATTCAAAATGGTTTTGTTCATTCGAACATAGTAGTAGGCTTTCTTTGAGGGAGAAGAAAATGTGCAGGACTTTTAGCAACAGCAGAAGATTTCAATAATAAAATAGACCGAATACAAAAGGACTTAAAGTATCTGTTACGTAAAATAAATAAAACTTTGCCTAGAAATAATCCATAAGTTTTTAGTAGAATGGAAAGCCATTTTGAAGGTGTGTTGAATTAAGTCAAACAATTCTGGGGCAATCCCTGAATGAATGGGTCGCTGACAAAGCCTATGATCTCTATCTTTATATCCGGAAATCCGTATTATCCGATTACGGTGACTATTCTGTGTCCGAACCGTTAAACAATAGGTTTTGTAAGAAGGTACGATAAGGAAAATTCTATCTAACGTTAATATGATCAATCATTTACATTGAAAATAATTGTATAAACCAACAAATACTTGTAAAAATATAAAGTATAAAACAATAATTATATACATTTATAAATAAGTGTAACAAATGAAGTGGGTAACATACCATTAAGATGCTACTTAATAGTTTTTGACAAAACTTGCAAAGTTCGGTACAAAATGTGTGGCATGAGACTCACTCAGAGTTAGCATCTAAAGTTTTCAAATTCATACATAAATTGTTCTACTAGTAATTAACAGTGTAATTAAACATTACTGTGCAACAGAATTTTACCCTTAGATTTTTCTTTAGTTGCTGCGTTCCTTTCCTTTTTGCGAGAGTAATTAATTTGGTGGATTTTAATTTATTTTCTGTTTATGTTTATTTCAGGCCTTCACTTTTTCTTTCTTCTACTTTATTTTTTACTTTTATTCTTCACTCGCGGAGTAATAAAAAGCTCCGTTACCTCCAATTAATTTTGCACCTTACATAAACGGAAGCAGGAGTGTCAAAGTTTTGAAGTTAATTGCCTTCATTGTACGGGAAAAACATCTTCATACAGTCGACACGTGTACTTTTTAAATAGGCTGATTTGCCAGTTACATAAATGGTGCTGTTGTTCGCACAGTTTTCTTGTAGGCAGACCAATGTACATGGAAACCATATGGATAATTTTACGCGCTTTCGACTTTCTGTAGAAGTGTTCTGAGATACTGGATATTACTAATCATTTTATAAAACTACAATATGGATTATCTAGTTATTAGCGTATTTCATCACATTTTGTAAATAGGTACACTAGTAACCAATCTGGACAATGTAGGCGGTTAGTCACATATCCAGAAAACCATAAAGTCGTTATTGTTACCAATGGCACTACTGACATTGAATTCAACTATCATTATCCTAACGAAAGAATAACAGTCTTATCATTTTAAGGAAAATGATTCCATCAGAGGCTTCACTTCCACCGCAATAATTCGTGTTTTTAACTACAGTGACTTAGTTCGAGAACATGTTGTAACAGTCGTGCCACACGGTCTGTTTAAATTAACTCTTCCCCGGGGCTAAGAATAAGATTTACTTATTGCATGCATGATGGTCTGCAGAAACCCCATGACTCTTTAACGGCTTACTTTAAGGAAAAGTTTTAGACCTGCGGTTACGCTCGATGGTGAAGTTACACAAAATTAAAAGCATAAAGTTAAAACCTCTGCCGCAATATTAAAAGCAGTGGAAGGAAAATATTACAATTTTAAAATTAAAATGAAAACACCGTAATTATTTGAATTAAATTATCATCATAGGAAAAAATAAAAACAATTGAAGTTAACACACAAATAGGTAAATACATTATCATTCACCGAAAATGTACCGTGACTAAAGTACTGCTCCACCTAAAATTAAAAATAAATTAAAAACCACATAAAAGGAACGCTAAACTTAAAAAAAATTATAATCACACCTGGTGTGAACGAATTCGTTTGAATGGAACGAACATTGTAAAATCAATTAAAAGAATTCGAGAAATGAACATTGTATTAATACGGAATTCTATGCATCGAACCTTGAGTTGTTCGGTCGAGGGCAAATGGGAAAAGATTTGTTTCTCCATTAATTAAATTATGTAATTGAATCAAAATCCAACTTCACGAGTGCACTCTGGAAAGTTTGACGTTCACTTGAATTTTATTTAGTGATTTGAGATTATACAACTTCAAATATTATTAAATTAATTAGTCCCGTTAGTCAAGGGGGGAAAAGAAAGAATTCCGGGAAAGTTTTATTTTTGAAATTGAGTTGAATTAGAAGTTTTCCACACGCTGTTCGAGAATAATTGTTTAATACATTTCTTAATATGTACTAATGAACTACGATTTTTTGGGAAAAAAACTGGGATCGTTCCATTCAAAAAAAAAAAAACATCTGCTGAAAACATTTTTTAATTGGAATTTAATGGAACCTGGAAACGGATAACTTTGTTATTATTGCTGAACAAATTCCCGTAATAATTATAAAATTACATCTTATTAATTAGACGTAGGCATGTATACGTAGAAATATTATACAAGAGTGATAATTAGAGAAAACTTATGGATATCGTACATAATATGTTTCTTATGAAACATATTTATTTACTTCCTTATACCAACTCACTAGAATTACTTAATAGAAAATTCATTAGAACAAAAATGATGCTAGGGGTGTATTAACCAACTATATTAATTACAGTACCAATCACAAAAAAATTTACTTTGGAATTTCCATAGTGAATAAAAAAATATATCGTGAATAAATGTTAGAAATTATTAAAGGCAATATAAAGATGTTACATTTAAACCGAAATATACTCTGGTACTCGATGCTAAAACTGGAATGTGCGTATTGTCGGAGAGTTCTCTCTATTTAAATAACCCTACATTCGGAATCCGTCCATTGTGGTTGAAATTTTATGTATTCGAGATGTTCTCTGAGAAACTTTCTAGAAACGTCACCATTCGCAGATGCGGATATTCGTTATGACAAATTTATAGAAAAGTCAACAAGCGCAAATATCTAAAATTGTGTAATGGTAAAGAGGATATCTGGCATGTGTAGAAGAAGACTGTTAAAAAAGAAAAAATTTCAACTATGTGAACTAGAATATTAGATAAGTAAATTGAAATAGAAATATTTTCGCGAAAAAGGCACTCTTCGCTTAAGTAGTTTCGATTGTAGAGTTCATTGAAAACGAGAATTCGTTGAAATTGTGTACGAACTTTTCTCCTCGGTTCCGGCAAGAACATTCAACTTCCTTAGTAAATGTTAAGGGCAGAGCTCCGGATTGATTTTCAGTAAATGCGGAGAGAGAGAAAATGGAAGAAGTGTACACGACGATGTTATACTAAACGTTCATATTTATTAAAATCTAACTACTGGGGCGTGTTCCACAAACACGTGTCGTATAAACGATATGTACTATTTACTGAGTTTGTTTTGCGAGTCATCCCGGTGGAGAGTGAGGTAAATCAATTAAAGTGTTTACTTTATTGTTTCAAAACGAGTTCTCTTGTTGAGGTTGCGGCGAGTGAAAAATTTACTCCAGACTAGTTTTATTGTACGCCGACTTAAAAAGCAAATTATAAACCCGGCGAAAATAATTTTGATGAATTATGTTGCTCCTAATGAAGTTAACATCAATTGCAATATTAAAAAGTTACGAAAATTACTAAGTGGTTTGGAGAGAACTATACAATCTCATGTGGCTTTTACTTTTGTATTTTGTGCTGGTACGTGCAATATGGTAATTGTGTATTAAGTACTCCAAAGTATTTTACTACTATACATAAAATATTTAATATAATATAAATCGTATAAAGTACATGTATCATATAAATGTGTATGTAGGAATATAAATCATGTGAATATAAGAAGCTGTGTACCGTTTCTAATTTTTATATAATTTTTAAGCATTGTAGAAGTCTGATTTCTGTCATTATGACTCGTTCAACCGCGATACATAAATACGCACCAAACATATATATAGCGAGGCTCTCGCTCATATCTTTCCGTCAACTTAACTCAAAGACACATTTTAATTTCCTAACTTGACTGGAGAAAATTTTCGTAGGGGGGGAGGTTCATATTTTGAAATTTGTCGGGTGATTAATGACGCCATATCAGATTAAATTACAGAAAATTTCATCTCGTTTTTTGAGAGAAACACCCATCTGTTCCATCCAGCAGCAATTAGACGTACTGCTCCAAATAGTTTTTAAGGAAATAGTTCAATGTGGTGCAGCTGCGACTGAAATCCGCTGTTCTTTGGTTGTCCCAGTGCAGAAAAAAAATAATTGAAATTGCGAGTGTTTCAAGCAGCAGGTGAAGGCGGCGCTTCGAGGCACGATTTTCTGAACGACAGCAAAATTATTAAGTCGACGATTGTTCCGAATTTACGTGTAGCAAATTCTCTCCCGCATCTTTTCGCTCCTTTCATTTCTATTACTCGGATCGGGAAAGTATTTTTTGTGTCGGGTTATTTGTTGTCGATCACGACAATACAACCATTGTGAGAAGAGAAGAACAAAATGGCATTAGTCGAGCGAGTACCCGAAGGTATTCTCCTCTTTCTCCGGGCTTTTTCAAAAGAAAGATATTCTTCATCGAAGTTGCATTGCACTTATGAATCCGCTTTGCATAAACACGGTTCACAGAATACACGAGAATAGAAATCTCTTTTTTTCTACAAAAAGCCCCGGAGTAATAGAAAACTTTATTGTTCATTCAAAAATTTGCCATTAACGGCCTTAAAGAAAATTAAGAAGGGAAAACTTTTATTCCTAATTCCGTTACACACTAATGTTATTGTTAGGTTTTCAATTTAGGCTTGATGTGACACTAATTTCACTTTCCGAGCCTTGCTATCATACGCCATTAACCATGGCAACATCACACACTTTCTTTTGACTTGGCCACACATTGAAAATATAATCGAATGATTCAATTACTTCGTACTTCCCCGCCAAAATTTTGATCTAACCAGGCAAGGTCACTGTGACGTTGACCTGTTTCAACCGATTTGAGTACACGCGAACGGTTCGTAATTGACGGTGGAATGTTTTTATACGTGTTGCTTAACAAAAGTAATTTAACTTAATCACAACTCTCAAATGTATCCCTAAGATTTCCCACGTCTAATAAGTATGATCTCTATTAGAATTACAATATGCTCAGATGCTTGTGAGCGTTGATCTTTTTTTTGAATGTGAGAGTGATGGAAGAATGGCGAAGATGGCACTTATGTATGTTCTCATAATCTCAACGTTTTTGTTAATTGCTTGAAGCTTGCTCTGTCACATTTTCTTCAATTTGAGCGACACATTAATAACATCACTGCTTCCTGTACTGTACTGCATTGTACTGCTTCTGTAAGATTTGACGTGGCGCAGTTGTCGTCTTCTGCCAGTCTGATGATGCTGATGATGCGATGCTATCAAATTTACTTGACGTTTCCGTCACGTATTATAATATTTTTTGCCTATTTTATGCCGCAGACCTTGGATAAGGAAGACTTAGGAGTAGATAGTGAGAAGCAAAGAGAGCCAAAGAGAGAGAGGCAGAAAAGAGAGAGAAAGTTGATGATAAGAGTTAAGGCATTTAAACGGAGGGTTAAAGAACGCTTATCCGGGGATGCTCCTCAAGGAAAATTAACTTTTTAACTTTTGACTTTTTTACTTGAATATATTAATATATATTCAAGCTTCAAATTATTAATATATATTCAAACCTATAATATATAGGTTTAAGCTTTCAATTTTGGGAATTTAATTTATGGTTTTTGTATTCCGTTTGTGTTCAACTTTGAATCCCTATTTTATTTATTGATTACAAAATTTGTTAAACGCCTATTAGTAGTTACGGTGCACTCAAGATGGAATGGATATCTTCGTAATATTATGATAAAAAATAATAGAGAAGAAGAAAAGATGTAGATTTACCGCATATTGGCTTACGTATCAGGCTTTTATTGTAATTAAGTCTAAAATAAATTAAAACCTCTATACTGACGGATTATTGAAATTATTTTAGATTTCTTTTAGTACCAGGAACCTAACAGTGGTATTTTTTAATATACTGCGCACTACCACTACTACTACTAACACACTACAATAATATAAATCAAACAAGAAGGTTATCACTGACATATGACAAATGAAGTAATCTTATCTTATTTATTATTACTTAGACCGCATATTTTATGTGTTGTAGACATACTGTTCATTCGAGTTGATTCTGGGTGTCGACAGATGAATTTTCTTTTAAAGCTAATTTAAAGTGGGCAAAATTTATAGCACAATAAAGTGGCACGGTTTGCTGCGGTTCGATGGGCACACTAAGTGTTACTTTTACAAAAAAAACTTTGTCTTGAGAGTCAGATACTCCGACAAATGGGGAGTAATGGAAGTTGTTCATCTATTTAAACGACCACAGCTTTCTGCCGGATGAGCCCGGAGACGTTGGTTAAAACCTTGAATACGTAAAAATCAATGTGAGCTGACTTTTAGAGAAGCCACCACCGTGACGAAAAAAAGGTTTTTTAAGCCTGCTATAATTGCGTGAAGAATTTCCTTCCCTGCGACTTCTTCCAGGGTTCTTCTGACATCTTCCATCGGTCGTCCATGTCTTTCTTTTCGTGCATTACGTCTCGCCGTCTTCTTATTGAGCTCGTTTCCCGAATCTCCCAAATGTGAACAATGCATGGTGCTTTTCTTTGTCCTTCACCATCCCAAAAGAGATTTATATCAATGACGACGTTACTTATTTTACAGGGGGTGGGGGATGGTGGCAAGGCAAAAAAGCACGTGGTTAATCATCGTCAAGGAGATAGTTACGGTACGATAGTTGTAATGGCGTTTACGCACTCGAAAAAATCTGGGCGTTATTGCCTGTAAGTGTTTTTTTTCTCAACTCTTGAAGATTTTTCGAAATCCATTTTTTTAAGGATAGAGTTGAAGAGCGTCTTTTGCGATGAGATTTGAGTGTCTGCGGAAATTACGGAATGCTCCTGTCGAACAATTTAACATACTGCACATAACTGTGGGGGGTATGAGTGCCGGAATGTTTTTATTTCAACTTGTTCCCACGGGAGAACACCGCCATCAAAATCAATAGGGAAGCCACGTGATTGAAATTTAAAAAAAAAACAAACAAACAAAACGACACAGTGTGTCGTACTCGTTTCAAATTGTTTTTCAATCGACCAATGCGTTTTCAAACGGATGTAACAAAAATTTGTCACGCGGGGTTTGAGGTGTTTGAATGTAATCCGAACGAAATGACAATTCACTTCGGTGTTGTCACAACATCTTCAGATCCTGTGGCACAGTGGCATTGCGGCTGCCGTAGTGACGTTTTGTGTTTCCAAAGTAGCGCAGTTGAATGTTCCATATACACTTTGTCGGGAGAGCTACTTGTTTAATCCTTTTTTTGGCCTTCTCAAAACCCCAGCAACCGCTTCGACGGAGATATATTCCACCTGGATATCGGAAAGGAAAAAAAATTAAGGGAGCAGCAAATTCAGATATAAAACGTCACAAAGTTTTAATAATATGAGAGCACTCAGACTTTTTCCTGTTGCATACAAATTAGGTTTCGGTGTGTTTTTTTGCCTTCGATAATTCCGATGAAGAAACTCCATTCAACCTTCTTGCCGTGGCTTTTACCTCCCCCAAATGTCATGTGAAAGTTGTAGAGACGCGCACTGGTTCAAATGAAACTAGAAAGCTAGTAATAGCTGAAAACGTGTTGAATGAGTTCGGTCTACATAAGAACGACTAGTTTTGTAGAGAACTCCAAACGTCGATTTGTAACCCATTTTTAATCGTTAAATAATGTATTCCTGATCTGACGATAGAAGAGCAAGAAATAGTTTACTCTCCGTCAGCCTTCGTCACTTACTACTTTGGTTTTCTTTGCTTCATCTTTGAATCTCTGTCCCATCAGATGTTATTTCGATGTAGTTCTTATATGTAATTGAAAATTGAACGCTTCCTGGAAGTGCTAACACTACATTTTGTTTTTTGGTATACGAATTGTCTTATATTCTGCCTGTGTGTGTTTGTAGCAAAGAAAGTGATTGAACTTTCTGTCGTATGAATTACACGAAAAAAATGGGAATGAGCAATACGCAATAGCAATGAACAATAAAATGATATTGAGGGTACAGATACGAATTAGTGAAAAGATTAGGTGCATGCGAGTGTAGAGCGACGATAATGTGTGATTACATCGTTTCAAAGGAAATGTATGTTTCTTAAACGCAGAATGTAACCTCTCAAAAGCGAATCCAATTACCATTTAAATTGAACTTGGTTTAATAAATCTAATTATAATTTAAGTACATAATTAATTGTGTAACGTCGATAAAGTTATAAGATTCAATTGAATATCGCTTTTGTTTTGAAGATCTCAACCACAAAACTAAATGCTATCTTAAAGTGGAACACGCAGAAGATGTGCGTGACCGCAACCCTTCCCTACACTTTCTATTATTTTGAAAATTGTTTGATGAAAGCCGAGAGGAAACTTGGTAAAAATGGTTTTGATCACCTGCCGGTTAAGAATGTTTCCTTGTCCATTTGTTTTCTCCAGCGTTATCCATCAATCAGTTCCTTGGCATTTCCTGTTGTTGATGTTGCTGTTCCAGAAAGGTGTTTGGACCGTTATAAGTAATGCTTCCTCGATCGGAATTATAAATAATCATAGTACTCGCCCGTGAAATATTATTAATTCAGTGTAAATGATTTTTGATTTTCATTTTCAGTGATTCTTCATGTTTCCATGTTGGAATTTCCTAAGGTAATTTTCCACGGATTTTGCCTTCGACGCCGGATCACGAGGTAAGGAGTTGATTTTCTTATTCTGTGTAGGCTTTGTTTTCGGGGGGGGGGGTGGTGGGAGGGACTGAGGTGAGCCAAAATACTTTTTGGTTTTCTCGAGGTTTTCTCCGGGAAAATCTCCGGAGCTTTCCAGAGTGACGAACGAAGGCGGTCGTCGACTTTCATGTTTCTGGATATGGTTCGACCGTGGAACTTTGACGATTACTTTTCATTTCAATCGCTTTCGAGATGAGAAAATTCACCAGGGAATTATTAAATTCATTCTCGTTCTCATGGGTCGTTGCCAAGGATGGAAAAGAAGAGAGAGAGAGAGAGAGAAAATGGCAAAGCCACCGTAGAAGAATGCCGGATTGATCGGTGACTTTGATTTGCCCACAAACTGCCGATGATCCCAGTCAATTTCTTTTTCCCATCTCTTGACTTTTCTTCGCGCACTTACAGAGAAAACAAATTAACAAATAAGTTGAAGTTGACGGAAAAAGTCACATGAATAATTTTACCTTTTCGGTGATGACAACGTCACCCTTAAAACGCTTTCACACGATGTATTGCTCTTTGGAATGCTTTTTTTCTTTATTTTTTATCGCTGGGGTAGTTGCCATTGCCATTGCCATTGCCATTCGCATGTGAAAGCAGTTTTTTTTAAATTTATTCTTATGTTGAGAAAAAGTTTTAATGTGAAAACTACATGACTGGTAAAACTATTTTCCATGCATAAATTTGATATAACGAGTAGGAAACGTCTGATAAAAAAAATGTACAGTGTGAATTGGAGTAGTATAAAAATACTATTTCGGTGCCTTCGAGGTAAATTAAATGTTCTGTAGGGGTAGTAAAACTTTTAGGTCAGTTTATAATTACGTATTACACAGCCAAGTTACAATTTCCAAAGTAGAACATCAACTGAACTACAAGCATGAAAGCTAAACTAGCACAATATCTCTTTTAATCAATTCATGTTCACTTTGTGTATAAAAAATTGTGTAACGTATATATATTACATATAAATATTGTGTAATATGTATATGATATATTTTATGAACGTGTTAGGTTGGTTTTTGTAATATTTTCCAGGGATAAAAATATAGAGAAAGCTACAGAAACTAGTGTATTTTTGTACATAATGTATTCAATAGTGTTTTCACATACGTCTATTATTAATTAGGGGGGTATAATATTTGGAATACTCGCGAAGATTTTGTTGAATATCCACTCTGGTATAACGGGGAACTTATTTAACACAAATTATACACGATAAAATACGTACATATTTTAATGAGGTGATATGGTAATGCTACTTTACGTAGTTTGTGTAGAAATGTATATAAAAAATTCTTTATTGAGAAAATATTTGCTGCGGATGTAAAACAGTCTCTCTCCCTCAAATCGTACGCTAGTAAACATGTTCAGAGCTGTCTATTAAATGCATTTAAATTCCTGAATGATAAGCTGCTGCATGACGATAAGTAAAAAATTATTGAAATTTTTGGCTGACAGATTATGCTCTTCATGGTATCAAAATTTCTGTTTTATCGTTTTGCCGGGTCGAACTCTCACACAGGCACACATATATCATATATTTTTAATGATATTGTGGTTTGGTGGTCGAAACATACGGTATTAATTCTGATAGTAGGTGATTGAAGGGGTTCAAACCCGACGACAAGTTTAGAAAATGTATACAGATTTAACTACCATTTTGTTTATTATCTCGTGTTTATGCTGCCAATTCAGTTTTTTAATATTTATAATTCGTTTTAAACATTTTTATGGCCCTGCTTACCAAAAGTGTTTTATTTTATTTTTTTTTGGGGCCGCTAAACACGCAAGGGAACCTGGCTGTAATTTTTTAACATCAGAAGTTATAGACTAATAGGCAGTACTTCGAAGTGCTTAAAACAAAGAATATATATTACTAAGTTCCAATTCTTCGAATAGTACTTGTTCAAATAAGAGTTAATAAGAAATAGAGAGAAATGAATAGCAACATTTCAATGTTACTCAATGAGTTTTTCAATGGATTTGAAATTGACCCCAGTCGAAAAATTATGCAACGCACTCTGCAATAATATTGTCCAGTAATTGGTTATTGCTTAACAAATAATTATATACGCTCAATTAAAAAATACGCTCAGTAAAATTGTGCATGAGTTCATTTTGGCAATAAAATCATTCACCGCAACCTTTTTCACATCTCTCTTAAAAGGAGTAAAATGTATTATAAACTTCGATTTCTGTTCCTGTGTACTACTCGAGCACTTCACGACAAACAGCTTTTCGAGACACCTCAAATATTAAAAAAAAAGTTTTTCAGTACTGTACGATAATTTAATACTAAAACACACAGGTATATTAAATTCTTGTAATTTTCAATTACAATAGGGGAGCACCGTCGGAAACTTGAATATGTACAGAACAAACAAAGGAAATGATTATTAACTTTGTGTTCTCGTTGAAGGAATGAATCGAACAATGAAAAATTTGTGTATCGAAGCGGAGTCAAATGCTACATTAAAGAATT